>JBAMCE010000440.1:0-13360 GCA_037075305.1 Drosophila kanekoi | reverse complement strand
GCAGTTTTAGATGCATCTGGATATAAGTGGCCCTGGTTGGACTATTGCAGCAGTTTTAGATCTATCTGGACATATGTGGCCCTGGTTGGGACATTGCATTCAATATTGCACGAAATAAATATTATAGACAAAACCAAGGCGTTTTAAGTGCCGCTGGCTATATGTGTGGCCCTGGTTGGGATATTGCATTTAATATGCCATAATATTCTTTCAGAATTATCATTTTAGGCACAACCAAGCAGTTTTAGGTGCATCTGGCTACATATGGCCCTGGTTAGGAGATATTGCAGCAGTTTTAAGAATCTATCTGATGTATGTGGCCCTGGTTGCGACGCATTGCATTCAATATTGCACGAAATAAATATTATAGACAAAACCAAGGAGTTTTAAGTGCCGCTGGCTATCTGTGGCCCTGGTTGAAATATTGCATTTAATATGCCATAATATACTTTCGAAATTATCATTTTTGGTACAACCAAGCAGTTTTAGGTGCATCTGGTTATATGTGGGGCTGCTTGGGATATTTCATTCAATATTCTTGCCAAAATATACTTTTCGAAATTAACCATTTATGCACAACCAAGCAGTTTTAGGTGCATCTGGCTACATATGGTTATGGTTGGGATATTGCAGCAGTTTTAGATCTATCTGGCTGTATGTGGCCATAGTTGCGACATTGCATTCAATATTGCACGAAATAAACATTATAGACAAAACCAAGGAGTTTTAAGTGCCCACTGGCTATCTGTGGCCCTGGTTGGGATATTGCATTCAATATGCCATGGCATACTTTCGAAATTATCATTTTAGGTACAGCCAAGCAGTTTTAGGTGCATCTGGTTATATGTGGGGCTGCTTGGGATATTTCATTCAATATGCCATAATATACTAACGAAATAAACCATTTAGGCACAGCGAAGCAGTTTTAGGTGCATCTGACTACATGTGGCCCTGGTTGGGATATTGTAGCAGTTGTAGATGTATCTGGATATATGTGGCCCTGGTTGGGATATTGCATTCAATATGCCATAATATACTAACGAAATTATAATTTTAGTCACAACCAAGCAGTTTTAGGTGCATCTGGTTATATTAGGGCCTGCTTGGGGATATTGCAGCAGTTTTAGATGTATCTGGATATATGTGGCCCTGCTTGGGATATTACTTCCAATATGCCATAATATACTTTTCAGAAATTAACCATTTATGCACAACCAAACAGTTTTAGGTGTATCTGGACATATGTCTCCCTGGTTGGGATATTGCTTTCAATATTCCATAATATGCCTGAAGAAGGTATAATTTTAGGCACAACCAAGCAGTTTTTGGTGCATCTGGTTATATTAGGGCCTGCTAGGAAATATTGCAGCAGTTTTAGATGTATCTGGATATATGTGGCCCTGCTTGAGATATTACTTCCAATATGCCATAATATTCTTTCAAAATTATCATTTTAGGTACAACCAAGCAGTTTTAGGTGCATCTGGAAATATGAGGCCCTGGTTGGGATATTTCATTCAATATGCCATAATATACTAACAGAAATTATCATTTTAGGCACAACCAAGCAGTTTTAGGTGCATCTGGCCACATATGTCCCTGGTTAGGATATTGCAACAGTTTTATATCTATCTGATGTATGTGGCCCTGGTTGCGACATTGCATTCAATATTGCACGAACTAAATATTATGAGACAAAACCAAGGCGTTTTATAGTGCCACAGGCTATATGTGGCCCTGGTTGAAATATTGCATTTAATATGCCATAATATACTTTCGAAATTACCATTTCCTTAGGTACAACCAAGCAGTTTTAGGTGCATCTGGTTATATGTGGGGCTGCTTGGGATATTTCATTCAATATGCCATAATATACTTTCGAAATTAACCATTTATGCCCAACCAAGCAGTTTTAGGTGCATCTGGCTACATATGGTTATGGTTGGGATATTACAGCAGTTTTAGATCTATCTGGCTGTATGTGGCCCTGGTTGCGACATTGCATTCAATATTGCACGAAATAAACATTATAGACAAAACCAAGGAGTTTTAAGTGCCGCTGGCTATCTGTGGCCCTGGTTGGGATATTGCATTCAATATGCCATAACATACTTTCGAAATTATCATTTTAGGTACAACCAAGCAGTTTTAGGTGCATCTGGTTATATGTGGGGCTGCTTGGGATATTTCATTCAATATGCCATAATATACTAACGAAATAAATCATTTAGGCACAATAAGCAGTTTTAGGTGCATCTGACTACATGTGGCCCTGGTTGGGATATTGTAGCAGTTGTAGATGTATCTGGATATATGTGGCCCTGGTTGGGATATTGCATTCAATATGCCATAATATACTAACGAAATTATAATTTTAGTCACAACTCTATGCAGTTGTAGGTGCATCTGGTTATATTAGGGTCTGATTGGGGATATTGCAGCAGTTTTAGATGGTATCTGGATATATGTGTCTCTGCTTGGGATATTACTTCCAATATGCCATAATATACTTTCGAAATTAACCATTTATGCACAACCAAACAGTTTTAGGTGTATCTGGATATATGTGTCCCTGGTTGGGATATTGCTTTCCAATATTCCATACATATACTAACGAAATTATAATTTTAGGCACAACCAAGCAGTTTTTGGTGCATCTGGTTATATTAGGGCCTGCTTGGGGATATTGCAGCAGTTTTAGATGTATCTGGATATATGTGGCCCTGCTTGGGATATTACTTCCAATATGCCATAATATTCTTTCGAAATTATCATTTTAGGTACAACCAAGCAGTTTTAGGTGCATCTGGAAATATGAGGCCCTGGTTGGGATATTTCATTCAATATGCCATAATATACTAACGAAATAATCAATTCAGGCACAACCAAGCAGTTTTAGGTGCATCTGGATATATGTGGCCCTGGTTGGGATATTGCAGCAGTTTTAGATCTATCTGGCTGTATGTGGCCCTGCTTGCGACATTGCATTCAATATTGCACGAAATAAACATTATAGACAAAACCAAGGTGTTTTAAGTGCCGCTGGCTATCTGTGGCCCTGGTTGGGATATTGCATTTAATATGCCATAATATACTTACGAAATAATAATTTTAGGCACAACCAAGCACTTTTAGGTGCATCTGGCTACATGTGACCCTGGTTGGGATATTGCAGCAGTTGTAGATGTATCTGGATATATGTGGCCCTGCTTGGGATATTACTTCCAATATGCCATAATATTCTTTCGAAATTATCATTTTAGGTACAACCAAGCAGTTTTAGGTGCATCTGGAAATATGAGGCCCTGGTTGGGATATTTCATTCAATATGCCATAATATACTAACGAAATAATCAATTCAGGCACAACCAAGCAGTTTTAGGTGCATCTGGATATATGTGGCCCTGCTTGGGATATTACTTCCAATATGCCATAATATTCTTTCGAAATTATCATTTTAGGCACAACCAAGCAGTTTTAGGTGCATCTGGCTACATATGTCCCTGGTTAGGATATTGCAGCAGTTGTATATCTATCTGATGTATGTGGCCCTGGTTGCGACATTGCATTCAATATTGCACGAAATAAATATTATACACAAAAGCAAGGCGTTTTAAGTGCCGCTGGCTATATGTGGCCCTGGTTGGGATATTGCATTTAATATGCCATAATATACTTTCGAAATTATCATTTTAGGTACAACCAAGCAGTTTTAGGTGCATCTGGTTATATGTGGGGCTGCTTGGGATATTTCATTCAATATGCCATAATATACTTTCGAAATTAACCATTTATGCACAACCAAGCAGTTTTAGGTGCATCTGGCTACATGTGACCCTGGTTGGGATATTGCAGCAGTTGTAGAGGTATCTGGATATATGTGGCCCTGGTTGGGATATTCCATTTAATATGCCATAATATACTTACAAAATTATCATTTTAGGCACAACCCAGCAGATTTAGATGCATCTGGATATATGTGGCTCTGGTTGGGATATTGCATTCAATATGCCATAATATACTTACGAAATAATCAATTCAGGCACAACCAAGCAGTTTTAGGTGCATCTGGATATATGTGGCCCTGGTTGGGATATTGCAGCAGTTTTAGATCTATCTGGCTGTATGTGGCCCTGCTTGCGACATTGCATTCAATATTGCACGAAATAAACATTATAGACAAAACCAAGGTGTTTTAAGTGCCGCTGGCTATCTGTGGCCCTGGTTGGGATATTGCATTTAATATGCCATAATATACTTACGAAATAATAATTTTAGGCACAACCAAGCACTTTTAGGTGCATCTGGCTACATGTGACCCTGGTTGGGATATTGCAGCAGTTGTAGATGTATCTGGATATATGTGGCCCTGGTTGGGATATTCCATTTAATATGCCATAATATACTTACAAAATTATCATTTTAGGCACAACCCAGCAGATTTAGATGCATCTGGATATATGTAGCTCTGGTTGGGATATTGCATTCAATATGCCATAATATACTTACGAAATAATCAATTCAGGCACAACCAAGCAGTTTTAGGTGCATCTGGCTACATATGGTTATGATTGGGATATTGTAGCAGTTGTAGATGTATCTGGATATATGTGGCCCTGGTTGGGATATTGCATTCAATATCCCATAATATACTAACGAAATTATAATTTTAGTCACAACCAAGCAGTTTTAGGTGCATCTGGTTATATTGGGGCCTGCTTGGGGATATTGCAGAAGTTTTAGATGTATCTGGATATATGTGACCCTGGTTGCGACATTGCATTCAATGTTGCACGAAATAAACATTATAGACAAAACCAAGGTGTTTTAAGTGCCGCTGGCTATCTGTGGCCCTGGTTGGGATATTGCATTCAATATGCCATAATATACTTACGAAATTATCATTTTAGGCACAACCAAGCAGTTTTAGGTGCAGTTGTAGATGTATCTGGATATATGTGGCCCTGGTTGGGATATTGCATTTAATATGCCATAATATACTTACGAAATTATCATTTTAGGCACAACCAAGCAGTTTTAGGTGCATCTGGATATATGTGGCTCTGGTTGGGATATTGCATTCAATATGCCATAATATACTTACAGAAATTAACCATTTATGCACAACCAAGCAGTTTTAGGTGTATCTGGATATATGTGGCCCTGGTTGGGATATTCCATTTAATATGCCATAATATACTTACAAAATTGTCATTTTAGGCACAACCCAGCAGATTTAGATGCATCTGGATTTATGTGGCTCTGGTTGGGATATTGCATTCAATATGCCATAATATGCTTTCGAAATAATCAATTCAGGCACAACCAAGCAGTTTTAGGTGCATCTGGATATATGTGGCCCTGGTTGGGATATTGCAGCAGTTTTAGATCTATCTGGCTGTATGTGGCCCTGGTTGCGACATTGCATTCAATGTTGCACGGAAATAAACATTATAGACAAAACCAAGGTGTTTTAAGTGCCGCTGGCTATCTGTGGCCCTGGTTGGGATATTGCATTTAATATGCCATAATATACTTACGAAATAATAATTTTAGGCACAACCAAGCAGTTTTAGGTGCATCTGGTTATATGTGGGGCTGCTTAGGATATTTCATTCAATATGCCATAATATACTTACGAAATTGTCATTTTAGGCACAACCAAGCAGTTTTAGGTGCATCTGGCTACATATGGTTATGGTTGGGATATTGCAGCAGTTTTAGATCTATCTGGCTGTATGTGGCCCTGGTTGCGACATTGCATTCAATATTGCACGAAATAAACATTATAGACAAAACCAAGGAGTTTTAAGTGCCACTGGATTATCTGTGGCCCTGGTTTGGATATTGCATTCAATATGCCATAACATACTTTCGAAATTATCATTTCAGGTACAACCAAGCAGTTTTAGGTGCATCTGGCTACATGTGGCCCTGGTTGGGATATTGTAGCAGTTGTAGATGTATCTGGATATATGTGGCCCTGGTTGGGATATTGCATTTAATATGCCATAATATACTTACGAAATTATCATTTAAGGCACAACCAAGCAGGTTTAGGTGCATCTGGTTACATGTGGCCCTGGTTGGGATATTGTAGCAGTTGTAGATGTATCTGGATATATGTGGCCCTGGTTGGGATATTGCATTTAATATGCCATAATATACTTACTGAAATAATAATTTTAGGCACAACCAAGCCGTTTTAGGTGCATCTGGTTATATTAAGGCCTGCTTGGGGATATTGCAGCTGTTTTAAATGTATCTGGATATATGTGGGCCTGGTTGGGATATTGCATTCCATATGCCACAATATACTAACGAAATTATAATTTTAGGCACAACCAAGCAGTTTTAGGTGCAGCTGGCTACATGTGGCCCTGGTTGGGATATTGTAGCAGTTGTAGATGTATCTGGATATATGTGGCCCTGGTTGGGATATTGCATTTAATATGCCATAATATACTTACGAAATTATCATTTTAGGCACAACCAAGCAGTTTTAGGTGCATCTGAATGTACGTGGCCCTGGTTGGGATATTTCATTCAATATGCCATAATATACTTACGAAATAACAATTTTAGTCACAACCAAGCAGTTTTAGGTGCATCTGGTTATATTATGGCCTGCTTGGGGATATTGCAGCAGTTTTAGATGTATCTGGATATATGTGGCCCTGGTTGGGATATTGCATTCAATATGCCATAATATACTTACGAAATTATCATTTTAGGCACAACCCAGCAGTTTTAGGTGCATCTAGTTATATTAGGGCCTGCTTGGGGATATTGCAGCAGTTTTAGATGTATGTGGATATATGTGGCCCTGGTTGGGATATTGCTTCCAATATGCCATAATATACTTTCGAAATTAACCATTTATGCACAACCAAACAGTTTTAGGTGCATCTGAATATATTAAGACATACTAGACGATATTGTTGCTGTTTTAAATGTATCTGGCTACATGTGGCCCTGGTTGGGATATTGTAGCAGTTGTAGATGTATCTGGATATAAGTAGCCCTGGTTGGGATATTGCATTTGATATTCCATAATATACTTACGAAATTATCATTTTAGCCACAGCCAAGCAGTTTTAGATGCATCTGGATATAAGTGGCCCTGGTTGGGATATTGCAGCAGTTTTAGATCTATCTGGCTGTATGTGGCCTTGTTTGAGACATTGCATTCAATATTGCACGAAATAAACATTATAGACAAAACAAAGGTGTTTTAAGTGCCACTGGCTATCTGTGGCCCTGGTTGGGATATTGCATTCAATATGACATAATATGCTTACCGAAAGTATCATTTTAGGCAGAACCAAGCAGTTTTAGGTGCAGTTGTAGATGTATCTGGATATATGTGGCCCTGGTTGGGATGTTGCATTTAATATGCCATAATATACTTTCAGAAATTATCATTTTAGGCACAACCACAGCAGTTTTAGGTGCATCTGGTTATATTAGGGCCTGCTTGGGGATATTACAGCAGTGCTGTTAGATGTATGTGGATATATGTGGCCCTGGTTGGGATATTGCATTCAATATGCCATAACATACTAACGAAATTATAATTTTAGTCTCAACCAAGCAGTTTTAGGTGCATCTGGTTATATTAGGGCCTGCTTGGGGATATTGCAGCAGTTTTTTTTTTTTTTTTAGATGTATCTGGATATATGTGGCCCTGCTTGGGATATTACTTCCAATATGCCATAATATACTTTCGAAATTAACCATTTATGCACACACCAAGCAGTTTTAGGTGCATCTGGCTACATGTGATCCTGGTTGGGATGTTGCAGCAGTTGTAGATGTATCTGGATATAAGTGGCCCTGGTTGGGATATTGCATTTAATATTCCATAATATACTTACGAGATAATAATTTTAGGCACAACCAAGTAGTTTAGGTGCATCTGGATATATTGGGCATGGTTAGGATATTTTCATTCAATATGCCATAATATACTTACGAAATAATAATTTTAGTCATAACCAAGCATTTTTTAGGTGCATCTGGTTATATTATGGCCTGCTTGGAGATATTGCAGCAGTTTTAAATGTATCTGGATATATGTGGCCCTGGTTGGGATATTGCATTTAATATGCCATAATATACTTACGAAATAATAATTTTAGTCACAACCAAGCATTTTTAGGTGCATCTGGTTATATTATGGCCTGCTTGGGGATATTGCAGCAGTTTTAAATGTATCTGGATATATGTGGCCCTGGTTGGGATATTGCATTTAATATGCCATAATATACTTACGAAATTATCATTTTAGGCACAACCAAGCAGTTTTAGGTGCATCTGGATATATGTGGCCCTGGTTTGGATATTGCATTCAGTATGCCATAACATACTATCAAAATTATCATTTTAGGTACAACCAAGCAGTTTAAGGTGCATCTGGTTATATGTGGGGCTGCTTGGGATATTTCATTCAATATGCCATAATATACTTACGAAATTATCATTTTAGGAATATCCAAGCAGTTTTAGTTGCATCTGGCTACATATGGTTACTGGTTGGAATATTGCAGCAGTTTTAGATCAATCTGGCTGTATGTGGCCATGGTTACAACATTGCATTCAATATTGCACGAAATAAACATTATAGACAAAACCAAGGTGTTTTAAGTGCCGCTGGCTATCTGTGGCCCTGGTTGGGATATTGCATTCAATATGCCATAATATACTTACGAAATTATCATTTTAGGCACAACCAAGCAGTTTTAGGTGCAGTTATAGATGTATCTGGATATATGTGGCCCTGGTTGGGATGTTGCATTTAATATGCCATAATATACTTACGAAATTATCATTTTAGGCACAACCAAGCAGTTTTAGGTGCATCTGGATATATGTGGGACTGCTTGGGATATTTCATTCAATATGCCATATTATTTTAGAAATTATCATTTTAGGCACAACCAAGCAGTTTTAGGTACATCTGGTTATATTATGGCCTACTTAGGGATATTGCAGCAGTTTTAAATGTATCTGGATATATGTGGCCCTGGTTGGGATATTGCATTTAATATGCCATAATATACTTACGAAATTATCATTTTAGGCACAACCAAGCAGTTTTAGGTGCATCTGGATATATGTGGCCCTAGTTGGGATATTTTAGCAGTTGAAGATGTATCTGGATATATGTGGCCCTGGTTGGGATATTTCATTCAATATGCCATAATATACTTACGAAATAATAATTTAAGTCACAACCAAGCAGTTTTAGGTGCATCTGGTTGTATTATGGCCTGCTTGGGAGTATTGCAGCAGTTTAAAATGTATCTGGATATATGTGGCCCTGGTTGGAATATTGCATTCAATATGCCACCTTATACTAACTTAATTATCATTTTAGGCACAACCAAGCAGTTTTAGGTGCATCTGGATATATGTGGCCCTGGTTGGGATATTTCATTCAATATGCCATAATATGCTTACGAAATAATAATTTTAGTCATAACCAAGTAGTTTTAGGCGCATCTGGTTATATTATGGCATGCTTGGGGATATTGCAGCAGTTTTAAATGTATCTGGATATATGTGGCCCTGGTTGGGATATTGCATTTAATATGCCATAATATACTTACGAAATTATCATTTTAGGCACAACCAAGCAGTTTTTAGATGCATCTGGATATATTTGGCCCTGGTTTGGATATTGCATTCAATATGCCATAATATACCTACGAAATAAACCATTTATGCACAACCAAACAGTTTTAGGTGCATCTGGCTACATGTGGCCCTGGTTGGGATATTGTAGCAGTTGTAGATGTGTCTGGATATATGTGGCCCTGGTTGGGATATTGCATTTAATATGCCATAATATACTTACGAAATTATCATTTTAGGCACAACCAAGCAGTTTTAGGTGCATCTGGATATATGTGGCCCTGGTTGGGATATTTTATTTATAATGCCATAATCAAATTAAAATAATTATCATTTTAGGTACAGCCAAACAGTTTTAGGTGCATCTGGTTATATTATGGCCTGCTTGGGGATATTGCATTTAATATGCCATAATATACTTACGAAATAATCATTTTAGGCACAACCAAGCAGTTTTAGATGCATCTGGATATATGTGGCCCTGGTTGGGATATTTCATCAATATGCCATAATATACTTACGGAAATAATAATTTTAGGCACAATCAAGCAATTTTAGAGGTGCATCTGGTTATATTTGGGCCTGCTTGGGATAATACGTTCAATATGCCATAATATACTTACGAAATTATTATTTTAGGCACAACCAAAGCAGTTTTAGGTGCATCTGGATATATGTGGCCCTGGTTAGGATATTTCATTCAATATGCCATAATATACTTACGAAATAATAATTTTAGGCACAACCAAGCAGTTTTAGGTGCATCTGGCTACAATGGCCCTGGTTGGGATATTGTAGCAGTTGTAGATGTATCTGGATATATGTGGCCCTGGTTGCGATATTGCATTCAATATGCCATAATATACTTACGAAATTATTATTTTAGGCACAACCAAGCAGTTTTAGGTGCATCTGGTTATATTATGGCCTGCTTGGGGATATTGCAGCAGTTTTAAATGTATCTGGATATATGTGGCCCTGGTTGGGATATTGCATTTAATATGCCATAATATACTTACGAAATAATCAATTCAGGCACAACCAAGCAGTTTTAGATGCATCTGGATATAGGTGGCCCTGGTTGGGATATTGCATTTAATATGCCATAATATACTTACGAAATAATCATTTTAGGCACAACCAAGCAGTTTTAGATGCATCTGGATATAGGTGGCCCTGGTTGGGATATTTCATTCAATATGCCATAATATACTTACGAAATAATCCTTTTAGGCACAACCAAGCCGTTTTTAGGTGCATCTGGTTATATTAAAGGCCTGCTTGGGGATAATGCAGCAGTTTTAAATGTATCTGAATATATGTGGCCCTGGTTGGGATATTGCATTCAATATGCCATAATATACTTACGAAATTATCATTTTAGGCACAACCAAGCAGTTTTAGGTGCATCTGGATATATGTGACCCTGGTTAGGAAATTTCATTCAATATGCTATAATATACTTACGAAATAATAATTTTAGGCACAACCAATCAGTTTGAGGATTGCATCTGGTTATATTTGGGCCTGCTTGGGATATTACGTTCAATATGCCATAATATACTTACGAAATTATTATTTTAGGCACAACCAAGCAGTTTTAGGTGCCATCTGGATATATGTGGCCCAGGTTGAGATATTTCATTCAATATGCCATAATATACTTACGAAATAATAATTTTAGGCACAACCAAGCCGTTTTAGGTGCATCTGGTTATATTAAGGCCTGCTTGGGGATAATGCAGCAGTTTTAAATGTATCTGAATATATGTGGCCCTGGTTGGGATATTGCATTCAATATGCCATAATATACTTACGAAATTATCATTTTAGGCACAACCAAGCAGTTTTAGGTGCAGCTGGATATATGTGACCCTGGTTGGGATATTTCATTCAATATGCCATAATATACTTACAAAATAATAATTTTAGGCACAGCCAATCAGTTTTAGGTGCATCTGGTTATATTAAGGCCTGCTTGGGGATAATGCAGCAGTTTTAAATGTATCTGAATATATGTGGCCCTGGTTGGGATATTGCATTCAATATGCCATAATATACTTACGAAATTATCATTTTAGGCACAACCAAGCAGTTTTAGGTGCATCTGGTTATATGTGGGGCTGCTTGGGATATTTCATTCAATATGCCATAATATACTTACGATATAATCAATTCAGGCACAACCAAGCAGTTTTAGGTGCATCTGGATATCTGTGGCCCTGGTTGGGATATTGCAGCAGTTTTAGATCTATCTGGCTGTATGTGGCCTAAGTTGCGACATTGCATTCAATATTGCACGAAATAAACATTATAGACAAAACCAAGGTGTTTTAAATTTTATAATATACTCCTGACATAATCCCGTTAGGCACAACCAAGCAGTTTAGGTGCATCTGGATATATGTGGCCCTGGTTGGGATATTTCATTCAATATGCCATAATATACTTACGAAATAATAATTTTAGTCACAACCAAGCAGTTTTAGGTGCATCTGGTTATATTATGGCCTGCTTGGGGATATTGCAGCAGTTTTAAATGTATTTGGATATATGTGGCACTGGTTGGGATATTGCATTCAATATGCCACCATATACTAACGAAATTATCATTTTAGGCACAACCAAGCAGTTTTAGGTGCATCTGGCTACATGTGGCCCTGGTTGGGACATTGTAGCAGTTGTAGATGTATCTGGATATATGTGGCCCTGGTTGGGATATTTCATTCAATATGCCATAATATACCTACGAAATAAACCATTTAGGCAAATCCAAGCAGTTTTAGGTGCATCTGGTTATATTTGGGCCTGCTTGGGGATATTGCAGCAGTTTTAGATGTATCTCGATATATGTGGCCCTGGTTGGGATATTGCATTTAATATGCCATAATATACTTACGAAATAATCAATTTAGGCACAACCAAGCAGTTTTAGGCGCATCTGGATATATGTGACCCTGGTTGGGATATTTCATTCAATATGCTATAATATACTTACGAAATAATAATTTTAGGCACAACCAATCAGTTTTAGGTGCATCTGGTTATATTTGGGCCTGCTTGGGATATTACGTTCAATATGCCATAATATACTTACGAAATTATTATTTTAGGCACAACCAAGCAGTTTTAGGTGCATCTGGATATATGTGGCCCAGGTTAGGATATTTCATTCAATATGCCATAATATACTTACGAAATAATAATTTTAGGCACAACCAAGCCGTTTTAGGTGCATCTGGTTATATTAAGGCCTGCTTGGGGATAATGCAGCAGTTTTAAATGTATCTGAATATATGTGGCCCTGGTTGGGATATTGCATTCAATATGCCATAATATACTTACGAAATTATCATTTTAGGCACAACCAAGCAGTTTTAGGTGCAGCTGGATATATGTGACCCTGGTTGGGATATTTCATTCAATATGCCATAATATACTTACGAAATAATAATTTTAGGCACAACCAATCAGTTTTAGGTGCATCTGGTTATATTAAGGCCTGCTTGGGGATAATGCAGCAGTTTTAAATGTATCTGAATATATGTGGCCCTGGTTGGGATATTGCATTCAATATGCCATAATATACTTACGAAATTATCATTTTAGGCACAACCAAGCAGTTTTAGGTGCATCTGGTTATATGTGGGGCTGCTTGGGATATTTCATTCAATATGCCATAATATACTTACGATATAATCAATTCAGGCACAACCAAGCAGTT
>JBAMCE010000439.1:0-13710 GCA_037075305.1 Drosophila kanekoi | reverse complement strand
GTAGCAATGGGAATTTTGCAAAAACTGCGAAGGATGTAGCTTGCTAGCTCTTCTAGTTTGCACGTAGCGTCAATGTTCAATCAGTCAGTCAGTCCGAAGATATAGTAAAGGGTCAGTAAATAAACACGTCAATAATTAACTATCCCAACAGATATGTAAAAATGAGTTTGAAGCTGCACGAATGAAGGAAAATGTAATATCTTCAATGCATCATCAATTAATCAATCAGTCAGTCAATCAATCAGTCAATCAGTATAAAAACACGTCATAAATTGATTTTCCTAAAGTTCTTTCGATATGAGCTTGGAGTTGCTTGAACAGAAGAATTTAATAACTTGACTTCATCTTTAATCTGTCAATCAGTCAGTCAGTCAGTGAGTCAATCAGTCAGTCAATCAAAATATTCAGTATAAAAACACGTCACAAATTAATTTTCTCAAAGTTCTTTCGAAATGAGTTTGGAGTAGCTTGAATAGAAAACATTTATTAACTTGACTTCATCTTCAATCTGTCAATCAGTCAGTCGGTCAGTGAGTCAGTCAGTGAGTCAATCAAAACACGTCATAAATAAATTTTCCCAAAGTTCTTCCGAAATGAGTATGGAGTTGCTTGAATAGAAGAAACCTAATAACTTGACTTCATCTTCAATCTGTCAATCAGTCAGTCAGTCAGTGAATCAATCAGTCAGTCAATCAAAACACGTCATAAATAAATTTTCCCAAAGTTCTTCCGAAATGAGTATGGAGTTGCTTGAATAGAAGAAACCTAATAACTTGACTTCATCTTCAATCTGTCAATCAGTCAGTCAGTCAGTGAATCAATCAGTCAGTCAATCAAAACAGACAGTATAAAAACACGACCTTTAGTAATTTTCTCAAAGATCTTTGAAAATTGGTTTCAAGCTGTTCGAATGGCAGAAGTTTCTTCATTTAATTTCAGCTTCAATCAGTCAATCGGTCAATCGGTCAATCGGTCAATCAAATTAGAATAACTGGCAATACTCACCATCACATTGCCGATGACGCCCAGCAGCATGATGATTATGCAGAAGAACATGGCGGTTGTGCGTATATACGACGGAATCTGTGGCAGCATCTGCTCAGCATCCCCATCGGCGAGCAGATCCGTGGAGTTGGAGTTGGAATTGTTGTTGTTGCTGTTGTTATTGTTGTTGCTGATGCTGATGTTGTTGTTGTTGTTGTTGTAGGCTGGAATACTATTAGTTGTGTTGTATGCGCCATGGTCGCGACGAGCAGCGCCACGGGATAGCTCAGCGTGCTGCGTCGTCGACCCTGTTGCAGCAGCAGCATCTTGAGGTGCGGTAGTTCCTGTTGTTGGGAGCAGGAGCAGCAGCAGGAGGAGAAGCTGGAGCAGGAGCAGTAGGCCCGGCTTGATGCTGTTCGGTGTCAGCCGCGGCTGCTGCCCGCGCCTGGCCACAGCTTGCGAGGCACCGGCGACGAGGCCGAGGCAGCCGCCCAACAATGTCGTCGTCCTGCGTGGAATCCTTTATATTCGCCACATTTGGCACATTATCGTCCGGCTAAGTTGAGGGTCGTCCTGCTGTTTGATTTGGCCGGGTCCGGGCCCTTAAATACGCGGCTAATGAAATTAAGAGTTGCCCGAAGGCCTGGCCTGGCTATTTACGATGTCGCCCGTTCCGCTAGCTCCGGCTTCGTCCGGTTGCCCCGCGGCGACATTAAACAAATCAATCAGTGTGGCAGGGAGAGGGGGCCTTGCGGTTGTCCTTGTCGCCAGCAGCAGGCCAATTGGATTATGTCCTGGGATCTGAAGTGTAGCAGCAAAAGTGTCTGGGATTAGCATTTAAGTAGCGGCCACCTCCGGCTCGCCGGACAGGCCGGGAGTCGTTCCCCGGGCTTGTCCCGGCCAGCTGGCTAACGATAATGAGTGGAGAGTTCATTAGGCCCTGTCATTTACATAACATTAAAACATCCGACCAATGCGATTAACACACCCATTCCACGTCGTCAGGCAAACATAAACATACTCCCGCAAATCCCGATGTCAGTCGCCGGCGGGATTTTAATTACCTGCAGGGTTGTCAGCTCTTCGCAAAGATTAGAAATTATTCCAAATCTTTTGCAAATTTGCTTAGGCTATTGGCAATAATTATGTCTATACCCCGCTTTAATTGTATAAACCTATGTTTAATTAAGTTTAGATGCCACGTTGAGCGAGAGGCGAAGAAAAACCTAATGAAAATCGGGTGGGTTTTGGCCGAGTTATGGGACTGGGAAATTTAGATCTAAGTGGAATATTTCAATGTATCATTTTAACTTGAATTTTGACCTAAAATAATGTTGCCAGACTTAAGTCTGCCAAATTGATCTAGACCCCAACCATGAACAAGGAGCTAAACCTAGTGAAAATCAGATGGGATTTGATAAGGATTTTGGGGATGGGAAATTTTTACACCTATCTATGTATGATATTTTACTTATATATATTATGTTGTTACCAAACCAAACCTTGAACAGAAAGGAACATTCAGAAAATTACTCAAAAAACGTAGTTCAAGTAATTATTACAATAATTCGACGGGGTGACAACTCTGAGCGCAATCTCTAGTGTTGGCTAACTGGCGATTATCACTAGAGGCTGCCCATCAGGCAAATGGCTTTATTAAATCTCCATTTTTGCGCAATCCCTCTGATGCTTAATTGTATTACACACGCAAACAAACACACAAACACACATAGACAGATAGACACACACAGACATAGCGAGAGAGGGAGAGGGAGAGGGGGAGGCGGACAGTAACAAGAGCTTCCGCTCTTTGCAGCGCCATTTTGATTAATTTGATAAATTCATTATGTGCACACCATATTGGTTATGTTCAGCTGCTGCTCCCAGCTTCCAGCTCCCAGCTCCCAGCTCTCAGCTCTCAGCTCCTGCTCCCAGCTAACAGCTCCTGCTTGCAGCTCCCATTTCTGGCTGCTGCTGCTGTCGCTTTGTCCTTTGTCTTGGGCTTGTTGTCCTGTCATGTGATGTCCGGAGTTTGGGTTCAATGTACCCAAATGACATAACAAGGCAGTTTTGTGCCACATTTGGCTTAAAAATGCGACTTTAACGATTGTTGACAATGGCCAGAATGAGTCAGTGCAGGCCAATAAACCCAAATTGGCCAAGGGACCAGTGGCCATTTGGCCATTCCACTTTGAGCATAATTGCTTTGTTTTATGAAAACTTTGTCGAGTAGAAAGACAAATGAAGCGCTCACAAGTTCAACAAGGTTGTTCAAATTGATGGAACTGTTGACTGTGGGCTATCAATATGGAGAATCATAAATATTGCAAAACAAACTCGGACCTTTTGCACCGATTCGATTACAGTTTCAACATCATGAACAGGGGAGGGCCAAGATCTTAAGCCAGGCCGGGGCACGTGTCGGGATTTCCATGACAAGATGACACGATGAAGGAAGGAAGAAGTAAGATATGAATTAAAAGTGAAAGCTGAACTAGCCTTAAAGCTGGCTAACATTTAGAACAAATTGTCAAAAGTAAGTAAGAAATGTTCAAGAAAAAGTTGGTGATATTCACAAATGTTCACGTATCCGGGTTTTAGATGCTTTAGTTCCGGACACGCGTCCATCCCGGGTGGCAACAGCAGCTGCGACCACAAGAGATATATAAATAAATAAGTAAAAGTATAAGCTGAACTAGCTTAAAAGATAACTAATATATAAAATAAGGAGAAATAATAATAAATAAACAAGGAGTGAAATATTTGAAATAAATGTTGATAACAAACGTTCACACTTCCGGGTTTTAGTTGCTTTAGTTCCGGACACGCGCCCATTTCCCGTGGCAACAACTGCGACCACATGAACATGAGAGAGATTGAGAGAGAGAGAGAGAGAGAGAGAGAGAGGGAGAGAGAGAGAGAGAGAGGGAGGGTTGGGGGTTCACGCATGTAAATCTCAAACGGTTTATGGTTACGACCAAATCCCAACTGCTTACAAGGCGGAGCGTGTTGATGTCGAGTGTGATGGATAACTTGTGGCCTAAAACAGGCTACAGATGGGGTCACACACACACACACACACCCCCCTCCACACACACGCACACACACACGGCACACACAAGCACACATTGGCATGTTTATGTGGCAAGTATTTGGTATAATTTAGCTGAGATTTGAATAAGGTTCAAAGCTGTTGATGATAATGGAAATTGAGCGCTTTGGACTTCTTGTAGATATAAATATATATACTATATATAGTATATGCTAAAATGCGAATATGTCTCGCATGTGTGTGTGCGTGTGTGTGTGAGAGTGTAACGCTTTTTATGGTATTTAAGATTGAAGGCAATTTATGGCTGACACCCTAATAAAATTAACATTGAAATGGCAATTTGAGGCGGCAATAAGCATCAGCAGCAGCAGCCACAACCAACTGAAGGAAAGAAAGTTGTCACACCCACACACACACACACACACACTCGCACACACACTCACACACATCCACACACACACATGCAGTCGCACATGCACATTACGATATATATTTAGTAGACACATACGCATATCTAATCAATTTATCGCTCAATAATGGCTTCAGTTAGTGGGCTTGCCAGCTACTTTGACAAATCGCTGAAGATGTCTAAAAAGAAAAAAAGCTAAAAAGAAACGGGAATTATCGGATTGCAGTAGATTTAATACCCTATGAGATAAATGGCAGATAAGACATTCACTTTTAATCGATTGCTCTCGCATTATGACTATGATATAGTTCAGTAATAATGAATATATCTCTACATATATTGGACCTGACTGACTGACTGACTGATTGACTGAATGACTGACTGACTCACTGACTGATTGACTGACTAACAGACTGACGCTTGACTAACAGACTGACGCTTGACTGCTTGACTGACTGACTGACTGCTTGACTGACAGTCTGACTGATTGATTGATTGACTGACTAAATGACTGACTGACTGACTAACAGACTGACGCTTGCCTGCTTGACTGACTGACTGACTGACTGACTGAACGACTGATTGATTGGCTGACTCATTGATTGACTGACTGAATGACTGACTGATTGACTGCTTGACTGACAGTCTGACTGACTGATTGATTGACCGTAAAAGCTAGAAAGCTTAAATTTTCCTTGTGGTTAACTTATAAGAAGAAGCTGTACGCTTAGACGGGGAAATTTCGACCAATTCCACTCGCATGTGTTGAAAAATCACGGAAAAACAAATGCATGAAATTTGTTTGCTTACCATCCGATCGGCCTTAAACTCATTTTTGAAGATCTTCGTAAAAATTAGTTCAAAAAAAGCATTCCACCTTGGTGGAAATGGGACCTAATTTCCAAGGATCTATAAGAAAAGTAAATTGAGTCATGTTCCACACATTTCGCAGAATCCAAGTTCAAAGATCCGGCCATTCATTTATATATATATATATATATATATATATATATATATATATATATATATGTATCATTTATACTTGTATGGCTAGACTAACCAAATTGGACATGCTGCTTCCATAATAGTATCTATAGAATATATGTATATAGATCAAGATGCTTTCATTTTATAGCTGACACCTCCCCTCCCCGCCCCTTACCATAGTGCATTTGATGTTGGTAAAGGAGGTTTAGGGTATCCCCTAGTCGGGCAATTCCGACCAGAAACCTTTTCTTTTTAGCTTACAAACATAATAATACTTTTTGAGCACGTTCCACAAATCATGACAAAAGTACAATGCCCACTTGAAGGGTATAAAAAGTTAAACTTAAATAAAGACAATAAAAAGAAATATAATAATTCTAGATTACAGTCAGATCTTAAGCGCTTATTAAAGCCCCGACTTTAATGAGTCGATGCCCACACCATTTCCAGCTCGAGCCCTAGCTCCTGCTCCTGCTCCCGCTCTAACTCCTGCTCTTGCTCCTTCGCCAGCTCCAGCTGCCGGTTAATTCCCTTATTCCTATTCGATTCTGGCACCCTCGACATTGAGGCTTTATTTTATATTATTTTTTGTTGTTGTTGCTTGGGGTGCCATACGCTAAATAAATTGAAATGACTTCGTAATTGTATTTGTGACTCGGGCTAAATTAATCTAACTAGTTCGCATGCCAGGACAGCGCTCGTGTGGAACCAACAACAACAACAGCAACAACAACAGCAACAACAGGAACAACAACAGAAACAACAGGAAAAGGAAAAGGACAAAGCGCCGTAAAACCAAAAGCTTGTTTTTCAATTGTAGCCACCGAGTGGTTGCGGTGGTGCCTCTTGTGGCTCTTGGCTGATGGCTGAGAAAATTGCTTTTAGAAGTAAGTAAGAGTACTCTAGTCGGGTGTGCACGACTAGCAGATGCCCTGAGCCCTTACAATCGTTCTAGCTTTCTTATATACATAAATCAAATACATAAATTCACACATCGGGAAGAAGCATTCAGGACTCTTGCGAGAAACTGCGCTTCTTTTTGTACCCTCTGAAGGAAATGTGGTCTAGAATAGCTTCGGTATATATTGTCCGATCTTTATAAAATGTACAGTGCTTAGTCTAGAATGGTCATAGCAAATTGCAAGGTTTTAACTTAAAAAAGTGTAAGTTATCCTTCATTTTGTTGGAAAAGGGAAAGGGTATCCCGAAAAATGAAATCGCCCCAATCCGAGTTAAATATATGAGAACCTAATTCTCAAAGTTTTCTAGCTTAAGCCTAATTCCACTGTCAACATTTCTTACATAATTTGCGAATGTCACATTTCTTTCCAATGTGCAAAATGTGGACTGTACGTTTTCCCTTGGGAAATACAAATGTTGGTATTCGCCCCGAATAGTTCGTAAATTTTGCGATGATTTATCGAATTTCGTATTTAAAGAAACGATCCTTTTGATATTCACATGTTGCCGACAACGGACACTTGCCAATGGAATCTCAGAATGTGAAGTTTCTAATATAACATATATTCAAAATATCTAGCTAGATTTCGTTTTCACCTAGCTTACATGTTTCCCTTACAGAATTGGAGATACTTTCCCCTGCCTGTCGCAAACTCAGGCACAAAACATATATACCCTTTCTATCAAATTTTCATTGGGATCAGGGTATATTAACCACAAATTGACATATCCCACGGCCAATTCGTGGTAATTGCCCGATGAATGGCAATTAGTTGAAACTATTTTCGTTGTTTGTTGTGGTGCCTGTTACCCGGGTTTTTCTCCCCCTAGATTTATTGTTGTCTATTGATTGAGTCTTGGCTTTTATATATATATTTTCTAATAACTCAATAGTCCGGCCAAATGCTTCTGATAAATTCAATTTTCGAATATTTCATGCTCTGCTATTTGCAATTATATTTTCATAACTCGGATTCCAGCTGAACCCCGCATCCTTTGAAGGATGGATTATATGCGCTGCATCTCAAGGATATTTGCCAGCAGCTGCGGCTCCTGCCGCCACTTGCTGCGTTTATTTATGCGAGTTCTCTGTCCAGCCCGGAGTTTCTGACCCCCTCAGCCGTCCTCTGTTTGCCCGTTAAAGTTACATTTACAGCGACTGTTTGACTGTTTGTTCAACTCTCAAACAATGCCATTCTTATGTCTTGTACATCTAAACGAGGTGTGCTCGAAAACCAACCGGAATAGAAACGTGAGAACGCATTAAGGTCCTTCGCCTGAAAAGCCTATCTGTCTATTCGATCTCTCAGTATAACTCTTTATATAGATGCGTGCACGTAAACTTATCTTTTACTTTGACAATTTCAATCTCAAGTCATTTTGAGAATCATTTTTGGCAACTCTCATTCACATGGAAGAGAGGCGTAGGAGGAGACAGAGCGACATGGTAGGAAGCTGATGATCAAGAATATATTCTAAAGAGACTATATTATAATGTAATATGTCATATGGTATGTATAATATAGAAACTTTTTCTTTTCGTTTTCCTTTAATCGCAATCAGTCGAGATCTCACGACACGTCCTTTACCCTTTGACCCCACCTCGTGTACCTATTCAAACAATTGTCCAGATATGCGCATAGATCTTCATGTGTGCACAGACGAGCGGGTCGTTCGGCTAATGTGCGCCTCGACTCGCTCTCCCTCTCAGCTTCCTTTTTTATCAGCCGGCTACAATTCGTTTTTTTTGTCTCGCGAAAGTTCAAGTTAAAGTTGCGCATACGCCGCGTTGCCGTTCGAGAAGCTGCTTGAAATGGCATCCTTTCGCTTGTGGCCATTTCGCATTGCAAGTATTTAACGTGGCTTGGCATTGATAAGGCATTGTCCCCCGCTTCGCGCCCGCCGGGCAGGCATTTTATCGCACCAGGGGGGTTGGGTGGTGTGAAAATGGGCGTGGGCGCAAAGGGGAGGGGCTGCGGTCGGCGTTGTTGAAAGATGCGACCATTGCTGCGGGCCGGGAAACTCGGCAGCTGCTGTCGCCGTTTGTTTATTTGCTTGCCATGAGAATTCATACACACACCCACACACACACACACACCCACAGACACACACACACCCACACACACACACACCCACACACACACGCACACACACACACACACACACAGAGAGATAGACGAGCATATAGCATAGATAGCATTCGCTATTGTTTTACGATTGCGTGGAAATTGAAAACAGAGCCAGAAAAAAAGTGGGAGAAAAAAGTCAACCTCGCTAAAGACACTTTAATTGCTTCGATATATATGTGTACATAATGTGTAAATATGTGCTTCAGGCCCCGGCAATATTGGAATATATATCTATGTGCATAGCTAATGTGGCTTTCACATTCGGCTGACCTTCAAGGTTATCAAATTTCACGCAAGCTCAGGCAGGTCGCAGGCGTCGCTCGATCCCGCTGCCATGTGGGAAATGCAATAAGCTGCCCTTTAACTGTCAACCATATTTATAACCTGTACATATTGCAAATGCACTAGAATAATGGGGGTATCTTGGGATTGTGCAAGTGTTTGGCAGCGGCAGCTCTGAGCGTGAATCTGAAGACTTTTGTCTTGAGCTTTTGCTTAGTTCGATCCTTGACTTGAAGATTGCATCTGGATTTGAGCTGGCGACTTGTTGGGTTCAGGCGGAAGAAACCCAGCGTAGTCTTAGTTTTGTTTATTTTCGCTCGTTGTAAACTATAGGGTATTTGCTAGTCGGGCACACTAGCGCAGAGCACTCGCACTTGCAACAATTCAATTTCTATAAGGGTTCTCTGCCAAGCGGAATGCGACTGCAGCTCGGGACTTTGGCATTAGCTGATGCCCGGCGACTGCTTTGGCATTTCCGGCGCGTACAAATTGAAAAATGGCGCTGGCCGCACTTCCGTTCGGATTATTGAGCAGTGCCCCGTTAACTTCAGGCTGCACAACAACAAGCATAAGAAGAAGAACAAGAACCCCAACCGCAAACGCAGTTAACAATCTGCGGCATTCGTGGCGGGGGCAGCTGCACTTGCTGTGGCATTTCATTTAATTTGTCACCACAAAGGACGACAAGTGCACGCCCATAAAGCGCGTAGGGGGCGTGGTCAAGAGCGTGTTGCTGCTGACGTCAGTTGCTGCTGCTGCTGCCGACAATTTACGCAACAACAAGTAAGAGGCTCTAGTCGGGAGCTCACGACTAGCAGATACCCTGAAGCCCTGGCAGATACTTGATGTATATATATATATATACTTTTCTAGAAGCTTGTCAAGTTTGGAGATTCTTGTTCTTATGATATACGAGATTTGCTCATGAAACAGCATTTCGATATCTATTTTCAACGATAACTTGGAAACTGTGAAGATTCTTGCGTTCATACGGACGGACGGACAGACAGAAGGACGAACAGACAGACGGACATGGTTAGATCTTCTCGGCTATTGATACTGATGAAGAATGGGCTCGGAGAGGCTTCCTTCTGCCTGTGACATACCTTTACACAAGTACAAAATACCCCACTTAGCTACTTTTAATGGGTGCAGGGTATAAAAATAACTATAGAAAAGTGGCTTCAGCTGAGGCGTGGCACTTGTGGCACTTACTTTGCCCCACTTGACTCTCAATTGACAGAGTGTGAATTTGAGTGCAGTTTGAGATTGAAAGCTGTACGTTTAATTGAGCTACTGTCCAAACACACACACACACACACACACACACACACACACACACACACACACACACACACACACACACACACACACACACACACACACACACACACACACACACACACACACACACACACACACACACACACACACACACACACACTCACACACACACACACACACACTCACACACACACACACACATACTAAGACAAAGACAAGTTGTTGGCTCGTAATTGTTGCCTTTTATTGTGGCTGCAATTTAATGTGCTGCCCGACTGCATAGTTGGCCACTTTCACTTTTGGGCATTGCCAAAAAAAAAGAGAAGCAGCATTTTACGAGTTCAGTGAACCAACGACAGAAGTCGGGAGACCAACCCCCAGCCCCTGACCCTGCACCTGCCCCTAGCCCTGCGCGGCTCCTGCCTGTGGTATATGCAAAGTAAGAATATGAAAGTCGGGTGTAAACGACTGCATAATACTCGCTCACAGGCCAATAACAGGAGATTCGCTGAATAGTTAATAATTGATAGTTTATACAAATGCTAGATTCCACGTAGATCGGCACTTGAAGTCCGATCTTTATTGATTGACATCTCCAGCTCTCAGAATCCTCGAGCTTAGCTTAAGAAATCAAGTGTCAAAATCAATTTTGATGGATATTTTTGGGGAATGAATCGAAACATGAACAAGATATGTTAAAATAATATATTTATTTATCATATCAACTTTTGCAGTTGCTGAGATCGGCGTATATATGTATGAGCATAGGATTTGAACCGTTTTGGTTCAAACCCATTCTCAATAATTTATGCTTTGATTGATATGCGGCCAAAATATTAACTGTATGCAAGCCCCGTTTGCAGACTTCGTATATACATATATTTTTTACGTTTCGCATAAAACCAATATAGACTTTTTGACACTTGGCGAGCAGAGTATAAAAAGCGAATGTTGTAATTGTCCGCAGGACACAAGTGCAAATGAGAACGTGAACGCGAATTTGGTTTTTGGCCACCAATTTTTTTATGGGCTTTTGGCGGGCACGAGCTGGCCAAGTACCTCATCAAAATGTTGTTGGATTATTTATTGTGGCATAAAAATATTTATCAGTAAATTAAACACTTTGTGTCCGACGCGATATAATTGACAACAAAAAAAATACAAAAGTAAATACGAAATTCCTCAGCATCATAAAAACATAAGATGCGTTCACTAATCCCAAATGCCGCTGTCCGCGCTATATTTAAACTCGAACTCAATCTCAACGTGTTCTCGATAAAGCCGAGCAAATCGCGTCGAGACTCACGCCTTTGGCCATCTCTTGGCGCTTGTCATCGAAAAAATCTAAAATGCATTCAATTATGATTAACAAGTTTCTTACCAAAGGTCATAGGGCATATACATATATCTAGCAGGGCACTAGTTCGAATCCCCAGGCTAAAATATAAATCAAGTGAAGTCTATAAATGTATCGAAATCATCAACAATATCTAAAATGGATTCAATAATGATTAACTAGTTCCCAACCAAAGGTCATGCACAGCTTAAGCATATATATATTAAGCAGGACACGAGTTCAAACCCCCAAACTAAAATATAAATCAGATACAGTCTATTAATGTATCGTAATCATCAACAATATCTAAAACGGATTCAATAAAGTTTAGCAAGTTTCTAACAAAAGCTCATTCGCAGCTTAAGCTTATGCATTTAGCAGGGTACAGGTTCGAATCCCCAGGCTAAAGTATAAATTAAGTACAGTCTATCAATTCATTGAAATCATCAAAACAATCTAAAATGCATTCAATCATTTTTAATGCGTTCCTAATAAAAGGTCAAACACAGCTTAAGCATATATATATATATTTAGCAGGACACGGGTTCAAATCCCCAAACTAAAATACAAAGCTAGTAGAGTCTAAAAATGTATCGTAATCATCAACAAAATCTAAAATGGATTCAATAATGTGTAATAAGTTCCCAACGAAAGCTCATTAACAGCTTAGGTATATACATTTAGCAGGACACGAGTTCGAATCCTCAAATTCCCAATATCAATACATAAAGGGAAAGGGTGTGCAGGCTTCGGCTTGGCTGCCTATAAGAAACATATTATATAATATTATTTGGGTGTGTGTTCTTCCTGCTTTTTATTGTTGTTGTTGTTGTTGTTAGGAATGCAAAAATAAAAACCAGAATAACGCGTTAAAACGCACCAAGAACGCCGAAAAAAACAACAACAAAAATTATTACGAGCTGACGGAATTGGCGGACGGACTTGAAGGGGGGCGTGGGCGGGCCGGGGCAACGTTTTATAAATTAAACGGGCATCTGTTTGCAATTAGAATTGCAAATTCTTGGCATTTTTCGGCCAGGCTCCGGGGCGAAAATAACTACAGCCAAATTTCGCCGACAGCCCGCGGCATCCGTTGACGGCCTTCGAATGAGAACCCCTTAAGGAAACGTGCCTGGTGCGACAGCCGGAAACCGTAGGCGTACAAGTGCCTGAGACGCGGCTCAAAAGTATTGCGTAAGCTGCACAATTTTTTATTTTCAGATACCCCTTGAAAATAGTGCAAATATGGGGTATATTAGCAGCTCGAACCCAATGAAGAGCATATGTTCTTGGGCAAGACTAGGTCACAAATTTGGTCGAAAGTTTAAATAAGTTTTCTAACTTCCCTAGTCGGGCTTTCCTCAAATCGATAAATATCGCTTTGTAGCTGCGGTTATCGAAGCTTATCCGATAGTAAAAGGACAATCGAGAGGATCCTTTATGGGAAGCATAGATAAAGAATAATTCTCCTTTCCAGTTTTATATGTAAGTAATCCCAGTAAAGAGCTTTTGTCTTTAGGCAAGACAAGGTCGACAAGCATAAATAAGTTATCGGGTTTGCCTCAAATCGATAAATATCGGTATGCAGCTGCGGTTTTCGAAGCATGTCCGTTAACTAAAGGTAGAAATAGAGACAAGAGGAAACATAGATAAAGAATAATTCTCCTTCTCGGACTTTCACATATGTATTTTCCGAAGAGCGAAACCAAGCGTAAGATGAAGCACAGTGCCTGCTAAAAGTAATTCTCTCAAGAGCAAATTCCAGGATATTTGCTAGTCGAGCAATCGCAGCTTATACACGCTTACGTGTTTCTCACAATTTTCAATGCGCCCAGAAACAATTTGAACGTAATGACGAAGAAAGTTGTTACTTAGCTTGTGGCTCATTTGTCAGCGATTGCTCGAAAGTTGAGCCCAAGCCGTGCCGTGCCGAGCCGAGCCGAGCTGTGGGAACTGGGGATTAAAATCCAAGTGGAACGCACAAATAAGCATGCATAAATTTTATAAGCATAGCGTGAAAAAACTGTTTGAGTGTTTACTTTTAGATATTTGCTTATGGATTTGTTTGCGCTCGCTTTTACACCAGGAACGAAAAGCAAAGGGTCCGTTTCGAATGTGTGTGGGTCTTGAGTCTCCCCAAACATATGAGACAGAGGTTTACCCCGAAAAAGGATCGATATTTAGCGTAAATACCCAATGGAAAAAGTTCTAAAATATATATTAGAACAAGCACTTGTCTTTCAGGAAGCGGCAATGGGAAGAGATGGACTCAAAGCCCGAGTCCATT
>JBAMCE010000437.1:0-17743 GCA_037075305.1 Drosophila kanekoi | reverse complement strand
AGCATACAGCCTTACCTAGCTGTCAAAACTGTTTTACCAAAACTTGTCTTAGATTCCAGGAGCCCCGCCAATCTGGCATGTGCAGCCTAGGGGAGCAAGTCAAAGCCAAACAGGCTCATCCGACTATTTAATCCTAAAACATATAGCCCCATCTGGCCGCCAATACTGATTTACCAAAACCTATCAAAGTTACCAGGAACCCTGTTAAGCTAGCATTTGCAGCCTAGGGGAGCAAGACAAAGCCAAATAGTCTCACCCGACTATTAAATTTTAAATCATATAGCCCCACCTGGCCGCCAAAACTGATTTACCAAAACTTGTCTCAGATAGCAGGAACCCTGTTAATCCAGCAATTGCATCCTAGTGGAGCAAGTCAAAGTCAAACAGACTCACCCGACTATTTAACCTTAAAACATACAGACTTACGTAGCTGTCAAAACTGTTTTACCAAAACTTTTTTTAGATTCCAGGAGCCCCGCCAATCTTGCATGTACCGCCTAGGGGAGAAAGTCAAAGCCAAATAGTCTCACACGACTATTAAGTCTGAATACATTCGCCCTCACCTGGAACTCAAAATTGGCTTACCAAAACTGGTTTCAGATACCAGGAAGCCTGTTAATCCAGCATTTACATCCTAGGGGCGCAAGTCAAAGCCAAACAGGCTAACCCCACTATTAAATCTTAAAACATGTAGCCCCATCTGGCCGCCAAAACTGATTTACGAAAACTTGTCTTAGATACCAGGAACCCTGTTATTCCAGCATTTGCATCCTAGGGGCGCAAGTCAAAGCCAAACACGCTCACCCGACTATTTAATCTTAAAACATACAGCCTTACCTAGCTGTCAAAACTGTTTTACCAAAACTTGTCTTAGATTCCAGGAGCCCCGCCAATCTGGCATGTGCAGACAAGGGGAGCAAGTCAAAGCCAAGCAGGCTCAGCCGACTATTTAATCCTAAAACATAACGCCCCATAGACGCCAAAACTGTTTTACAAAAACTTGTCTTAGATACCCGGAACCCTGTTATTCCAGCATTTGCATCCTTGGGGCGCAAGTCAAAGCCAAACACGCTCACCCGACTATTTAATCTTAAAGCATACAGCCTTACCTAGCTGTCAAAACTTATTTACCAAAACTTGTCTTAGATTCCAGGAGTCCCGCCAATGTGGCATGTGCAGCCTAGGGGAGGAAGACAAGGCCAAATAGCCTCACCCGACTATTAAATCTTAAAACATATTGCCTCATCTGGCCGCCAAAACTGATTTACCAAAACTTGTCTCAGATACCAGAACACTGTTAATCCAGCATTTGCATCCTAGGGGAGTAAGTCAAAGTCAAACAGACTCACCCGACTATTTAACCTTAAAACATACCGACCTACGTAGCTGTCAAAACTGTTTTACCAAAACTTTTTTTAGATTCCAGGAGCCCCGCCAATCTGGCATGTACCGCCTAGGGGAGAAAGTCAAAGCCAAATAGTCTCACTATTAAGTCTGAATACATTCAGCCTCACCTGGAACTCAAAATTGCCTTACCAAAACTTTTCTTAGATACCAGGAACCCTGTTATTCCAGCATTTGCATCCTAGGGGCGCAAGTCAAAGCCAAACAGACTCACCCGACTATTTAACCTTAAAACATACAGCCTTACCTAACTGTCAAAACTGTTTTACCAAAACTTGTCTTAGATACCAGGAGCCCTGCCCATCTGGCATTTGCATACCAGGGGAACAAGTCAAAGCCAATTAATCTTACCTCACTATTCAATCTGTAAGAACACAGGCTTACCTGCCCGTAAAAATGCTTTAGCAAAACTTGAAATAGATACCAGGAGCCTACCAATCTAACATGTGCAGCCTAGGGGAGGAAGACAAAGCCAAATAGCCTCACCCGACTATTAAATCTTAAAACATATTGCCTCATCTGGCAGCCAAAAATGATTTACCAAAACTTGTCTCAGATACCAGAACCCTGTTAATCCAGCATTTGCATCCTAGGGGAGTAAGTCAAAGTCAAACAGACTCACCCGACTATTTAACCTTAAAACATACAGCCTTACCTAACGGTCAAAACTGTTTTACCAAAACTTGTCTTAGATTCCAGGAGCCCCGCCAATCTGGCATGTGCAGCCTAGGGGAGCAAGTCAAAGCCAAACAGGCTCATCCGACTATTTAATCCTAAAACATATAGCCCCATCTGGCCGCCAAAACTGATTTACCAAAACCTATCTCAGTTACCAGGAGCCCTGTTAATCTAGCATTTGCAGCCTAGGGGAGCAAGACAGAGCCAAATAGTCTCACCCGACTATTAAATTTTAAATAATATAGCCCCACCTGGCCGCCAAAACTGATTTACCAAAACTTGTCTCAGATACCAGGAAACCTGTTAATCCAGCATTTGCACCCTAGGGGAGCAAGTCAAAGTCAAACAGACTCACCCGACTATTTAACCTTAAAATATACAGACTTACGTAGCTGTCAAAACTGTTTTACCAAAGCTTTTTTTAGATTCCAGGAGCCCCGCCAATCTGGCATCTGCCGCCTAGGGGAGAAAGTCAAAGCCAAATAGTCTCACACGACTATTAAATCTGAAAACATTCAGCATCCCCTGGAACTCAAAATTGCCTTACCAAAACTTGTTTCAGATACCAGGAACCCTGTTAATCCAGCATTTGCATCCTAGGGGCGTAAGTTAAGGCCAAACAGGCTCACACGACTATTAAATCTTAAAACATATAGCCCCATCTGGCCGCCAAAACTGATTAACGAAAACTTGTCTTAGATACCAGGAACCCTGTTATTCCAGCATTTGCATTTTAGGGGCGCAAATCAAAGCCAAACACGCTCACCCGACTATTTAATCTTAAAGCATACAGCCTTACCTAGCTGTCAAAACTTATTTACCAAAACTTGTCTTAGATTCCAGGAGTCCCGCCAATGTGGCATGTGCAGCCTAGGGGAGGAAGACAAAGCCAAACAGGCTCTTCCGACTATTTAATCCAAAAACAAATAGCCCCATCTGGCCGCCAAAACTGATTTACCAAAACTTGTCTTAGATACCAAAACGCTGTTAATCCAGCATTTGCATCCTAGGGGAGCAAGTCAAAGTCAAACAGACTCACCCGACTATTTAACCTTAAAACATACAGACCTACGTAGCTGTCAAAACTGTTTTACCAAAACTTTTTTTAGATTCCAGGAGCCCCGCCAATCTGGCATGTACCGCCTAGGGGAGAAAGTCAAAGCCAAATAGTCTCACACGACTATTAAGTCTGAATACATTCAGCCTCACCTGGAACTCAAAATTTGCCTTACCAAAACTTTTCTTAGATACCAGGAACCCTGTTATTCCCGCATTTGCATCCTAGGGGCGCAAGTCAAAGCCAAACACGCTCACCCGACTATTTAATCTTAAAGCAAACAGCCTTACCTAGCTGTCAAAACTGTTTTACCAAAACTTGTCTTAGATTCCAAGAGCCCCGCCAATCTGGCATGTGCAGCCTAGGGGAGCAAGTCAAAGCCAAACAGGCTCTTCCGACTATTTAATCCAAAAACAAATAGCCCCATCTGGCCGCCAAAACTGATTTACCAAAACCTATCTCAGTTACCAGGAACCCTGTTAATCTAGCATTTGCAGCCTAGGGGAGCAAGACAAAGCCAAATAGTCTCACCCGACTATTAAATTTTAAATCATATTGCCCCACCTGGCCGCCAAAACTGATTTACCAAAACTTGTCTCAGATACCAGGAACCCTGTTAATCCAGCATTTGCATCCTAGGGGAGCAAGTCAAAGTCAAACAGACTCACCCGACTATTTAACCTTAAAACATACAGACCTACGTAGCTGTCAAAACTGTTTTACCAAAACTTTTTTTAGATTCCAGGAGCCCCGCCAATCTGGCATGTACCGCCTAGGGGAGAAAGTCAAAGCCAAATAGTCTCACACGACTATTAAGTCTGAATACATTCAGCCTTACCTGGAACTCAAAATTGCCTTACCAAAACTTGTCTTAGGTACCAGGAACCCTGTTCTTCCAGCATTTGCATCCTAGGGGCGCAAGTCAAAGCCAAACAAGCTCACCCGACTATTTAATCTTATAGCAAACAGCCTTACCTAGCTGTCAAAACTGTTTTCCCAAAACTTGTCTTAGATTCCAGGAGCACCGCCAATCTGGCCAGTGCAGCCTAGGGGAGCAAGTCAAAGCCAAACAGGCTCATCCGACTATTTAATCCTAAAACATATAGCCCCATCTGGCCGCCAAAACTGATTTACCAAAACCTATCTCAGTTACCAGGAACCCTGTTAATTTAGCATTTGCAGCCTAGTGGAGCAAGACAAAGCCAAATAGTATCACCCGACCATTAAATTTTAAATAATATAGCCCCACCTGGCCGCCAAAACTGATTTACCAAAACTTGTCTCAGATACCAGGAACCCTGTTAATCCAGCATTTGCATCCTAGGGAAGCACGTCAAAGTCAAACAGACTCATCCGACTATTAAACCTTAAAACATACAGACCTACGTAGCTGTCAAAACTGTTTTACCAAAACTTTTTTTAGATTCCGGGAGCCCCGCCAATCTGGCATGTACCGCCTAGGGGAGAAAGTCAAAGCCAAATAGTCTCACACGACTATTAAGTCTGAATACATTCGCCCTCACCTGGAACTCAAAATTGCCTTTCCAAAACTTGTCTTAGATACCAGGAACCCTGTTATTCCAGGATTTTTCATCCTAGGGGCGCAAGTCAAAGCCAAACACGCTCACCCGACTATTTAATCTTAAAGCAAACAGCCTTACCTAGCTGTCAAAACTGTTATACCAAAACTTGTCTTAGATTCCAGGAGCCCCGCCAATCTGGCATGTGCAGCCTAGGGGAGCAAGTCAAAGCCAAACAGGCTCATCCGACTATTTAATCCCAAAACATATAGCACCATCTGGCCGCCAAAACTGATTTACCAAAACTTGTCTCAGATACCAGAACCCTGTTAATCCAGCATTTGCATCCTAGGGGAGCAAGTCAAAGTCAAACAGACTCACCCGACTATTTAACCTTAAAACATACAGACCTACGTAGCTGTCAAAACTGTTTTACCAAAACTTTTTTTAGATTCCAGGAGCCCCGCCAATCTGGCATGTGCAGCCTAGGGGAGCAAGTCAAAGCCAAACAGGCTCATCCGACTATTTAATCCTAAAACATATAGCCTCATAGACGCCAAAACTGATTTACCAAAACTTGTCTTAGATACCAGGAACCCTGTTATTCCAGCATTTGCATCCTAGGGGCGCAAGTCAAAGCCAAACACGCTCACCCTACTATTTAATCTTAAAGCATACAGCCTTACCTAGCTGTCAAAACTGTTTTACCAAAACTTGTCTTAGATTCCAGGTGCCCCGCCAATCTGGCATGTGCAGCCTAGGGGAGCAAGTCAAAGCCAAACAGGCTCATCCGACTATTTAATCCTAAAACATATAGCCCCATCTGGCCGCCAATACTGATTTACCAAAACCTATCAAAGTTACCAGGAACCCTGTTAAGCTAGCACTTGCAGCCTAGGGGAGCAAGACAAAGCCAAATAGTCTCACCCGACTATTAAATTTTAAATCATATAGCCCCACCTGGCCGCCAAAACTGATTTACCAAAACTTGTCTCAGATAGCAGGAACCCTGTTAATTCAGCATTTGCATCCTAGTGGAGCAAGTCAAAGTCAAACAGACTCACCCGACTATTTAACCTTAAAACATACAGACTTACGTAGCTGTCAAAACTGTTTTACCAAAACTTTTTTTAGATTCCAGGAGCCCCGCCAATCTGGAATCTACCGCCTAGCGGAGAAAGTCAAAGCCAAATAGTCTCACATTATTAAGTCTGAAAACATTCAGCATCACCTGGAACTCAAAATTGGCTTACCAAAACTGGTTTCAGATACCAGGAAGCCTGTTAATCCAGCATTTACATCCTAGGTGCGCAAGTCACAGCCAAACAGGCTAACCCCACTATTAAATCCTAAAACATGTAGCCCCATCTGGCCGCCAAAACTGATTTACGATAACTTGTCTTAGATACCAGGAACCCTGTTATTCCAGCATTTGCATCCTAGGGGCGCAAGTCAAAGCCAAACACGCTCACCCTACTATTTAATCTTAAAGCATACAGCCTTACCTAGCTGTCAAAACTGATTTACCAAAACTTGTCTTAGATTCCAGGTGTCCCGCCAATCTGGCATGTGCAGCCTAGGGGAGGAAGACAAAGCCAAATAGCCTCACCCGACTATTAAATTTTAAATAATATAGCCCCACCTGGCCGCCAAAACTGATTTACCAAAACTTGTCTTAGATACCAGGAACCCTGTTATTCCAGCATTTGCATCCTAGGGGCGCAAGTCAAAGCCAAACACGCTCACCCGACTATTTAATCTCAAAACATACAGCCTTACCTAGCTGTCAAAACTGTTTTACCAAAACTTGTCTTAGATTCCAGGAGCCCCGCCAATCTGGCATCTGCCGCCTAGGGGAGAAAGTCAAAGCCAAATAGTCTCACACGACTATTAAGTCTGAATACATTCGCCCTCACCTGGAACTCAAAATTGCCTTTCCAAAACTTGTCTTAGATACCAGGAACCCTGTTATTCCAGGATTTTTCATCCTAGGGGCGCAAGTCAAAGCCAAACACGCTCACCCGACTATTTAATCTCAAAACATACAGCCTTACCTAGCTGTCAAAACTGTTTTACCAAAACTTGTCTTAGATTCCAGGAGCCCCGCCAATCTGGCATGTGCAGCCTAGGGGAGGAAGACAAAGCCAAATAGCCTCACCCGACTATTAAATTTTAAATAATATAGCCCCACCTGGCCGCCAAAACTGATTTACCAAAACTTGTCTTAGATACCAGGAACCCTGTTATTCCAGCATTTGCATCCTAGGGGCGCAAGTCAAAGCCAAACACGCTCACCCGACTATTTAATCTCAAAACATACAGCCTTACCTAGCTGTCAAAACTGTTTTACCAAAACTTGTCTTAGATTCCAGGAGCCCCGCCAATCTGGCATAAGCAGCCAAGGGGAGCAAGTCAAAGCCAAGCAGGCTCATCCGACTATTTAATCCTAAAACATAACGCCCCATAGACGCCAAAACTGTTTTACAAAAACTTGTCTTAGATACCCGGAACCCTGTTATTCCAGCATTTGCATCCTTGGGGCGCAAGTCAAAGCCAAACACGCTCACCCGACTATTTAATCTTAAAGCATACAGCCTTACCTAGCTGTCAAAACTGATTTACCAAAACTTGTCTTAGATTCCAGGTGTCCCGCCAATCTGGCATGTGCAGCCTAGGGGAGGAAGACAAAGCCAAATAGCCTCACCCGACTATTAAATTTTAAATAATATAGCCCCACCTGGCCGCCAAAACTGATTTACCAAAACTTGTCTCAGATACCAGGAACCCTGTTAATCCAGCATTTGCATCCTAGGGGAGAAACTCAAAGTCAAACAGACTCACCCGACTATTTAAATTTAAAACATACAGACTTACGTAGCTGTCAGAACTGTTTTACCAAAGCTTTTTTTATATTCCAGGAGCCCCGCCAATCTGGCATGTACCGCCTAGGGGAGAAAGTCAAAGACAAATAGTCTCACACGACTATTAAGTCTGAATACATTCAGCCTCACCTGGAACTCAAAATTGCCTTACCAAAACTTGTCTTAGATACCAGGAACCCTGTTATTCCAGCATTTGCATCCTAGGGGCGCAAGTCAAAGCCAAACACGCTCACCCGACTTTTTAATCTTAAAACATACAGCCTTACCTAGCTGTCAAAACTGTTTTACCAAAACTTGTCTTAGAATCCAGGAGCCCCGCCAATCTGGCATGTGCAGCCTAGGGGAGCAAGTCAAAGCCAAACAGGCTCATCCGACTATTTAATCTTAAAACATACAGCCTTACCTAGCTGTCAAAACTGTTTTACCAAAACTTGTCTTAGATTCCAGGAGCCCCGCCAATCTGGCATAAGCAGCCAAGGGGAGCAAGTCAAAGCCAAGCAGGCTCACACGACTATTTAATCCTAAAACATAACGCCCCATAGACGCCAAAACTGTTTTACAAAAACTTGTCTTAGATACCCGGAACCCTGTTATTCCAGCATTTGCATCCTTGGGGCGCAAGTCAAAGCCAAAACTTGTCTCAGATACCAGAACCCTGTTAATCCAGCATTTGCATCCTAGGGGAGCAAGTCAAAGTCAAACAGACTCACCCGACTATTTAACCTTAAAACATACAGACCTACGTAGCTGTCAAAACTGTTTTACCAAAACTTTTTTTAGATTCCAGGAGCCCCGCCAATCTGGCATGTGCAGCCTAGGGGAGCAAGTCAAAGCCAAACAGGCTCATCCGACTATTTAATCCTAAAACATATAGCCTCATAGACGCCAAAACTGATTTACCAAAACTTGTCTTAGATACCAGGAACCCTGTTATTCCAGCATTTGCATCCTAGGGGCGCAAGTCAAAGCCAAACACGCTCACCCTACTATTTAATCTTAAAGCATACAGCCTTACCTAGCTGTCAAAACTGTTTTACCAAAACTTGTCTTAGATTCCAGGTGCCCCGCCAATCTGGCATGTGCAGCCTAGGGGAGCAAGTCAAAGCCAAACAGGCTCATCCGACTATTTAATCCTAAAACATATAGCCCCATCTGGCCGCCAATACTGATTTACCAAAACCTATCAAAGTTACCAGGAACCCTGTTAAGCTAGCACTTGCAGCCTAGGGGAGCAAGACAAAGCCAAATAGTCTCACCCGACTATTAAATTTTAAATCATATAGCCCCACCTGGCCGCCAAAACTGATTTACCAAAACTTGTCTCAGATAGCAGGAACCCTGTTAATTCAGCATTTGCATCCTAGTGGAGCAAGTCAAAGTCAAACAGACTCACCCGACTATTTAACCTTAAAACATACAGACTTACGTAGCTGTCAAAACTGTTTTACCAAAACTTTTTTTAGATTCCAGGAGCCCCGCCAATCTGGAATCTACCGCCTAGCGGAGAAAGTCAAAGCCAAATAGTCTCACATTATTAAGTCTGAAAACATTCAGCATCACCTGGAACTCAAAATTGGCTTACCAAAACTGGTTTCAGATACCAGGAAGCCTGTTAATCCAGCATTTACATCCTAGGGGCGCAAGTCACAGCCAAACAGGCTAACCCCACTATTAAATCCTAAAACATGTAGCCCCATCTGGCCGCCAAAACTGATTTACGATAACTTGTCTTAGATACCAGGAACCCTGTTATTCCAGCATTTGCATCCTAGGGGCGCAAGTCAAAGCCAAACACGCTCACCCGACTATTTAATCTTAAAACATACAGCCTTACCTAGCTGTCAAAACTGTTTTACCAAAACTTGTCTTAGATTCCAGGAGCCCCGCCAATCTGGCATAAGCAGCCAAGGGGAGCAAGTCAAAGCCAAGCAGGCTCATCCGACTATTTAATCCTAAAACATAACGCCCCATAGACGCCAAAACTGTTTTACAAAAACTTGTCTTAGATACCCGGAACCCTGTTATTCCAGCATTTGCATCCTTGGGGCGCAAGTCAAAGCCAAACACGCTCACCCGACTATTTAATCTTAAAGCATACAGCCTTACCTAGCTGTCAAAACTGATTTACCAAAACTTGTCTTAGATTCCAGGTGTCCCGCCAATCTGGCATGTGCAGCCTAGGGGAGGAAGACAAAGCCAAATAGCCTCACCCGACTATTAAATTTTAAATAATATAGCCCCACCTGGCCGCCAAAACTGATTTACCAAAACTTGTCTCAGATACCAGGAACCCTGTTAATCCAGCATTTGCATCCTAGGGGAGAAACTCAAAGTCAAACAGACTCACCCGACTATTTAAATTTAAAACATACAGACTTACGTAGCTGTCAGAACTGTTTTACCAAAGCTTTTTTTATATTCCAGGAGCCCCGCCAATCTGGCATGTACCGCCTAGGGGAGAAAGTCAAAGCCAAATAGTCTCACACGACTATTAAGTCTGAATACATTCAGCCTCACCTGGAACTCAAAATTGCCTTACCAAAACTTGTCTTAGATACCAGGAACCCTGTTATTCCAGCATTTGCATCCTAGGGGCGCAAGTCAAAGCCAAACACGCTCACCCGACTTTTTAATCTTAAAACATACAGCCTTACCTAGCTGTCAAAACTGTTTTACCAAAACTTGTCTTAGAATCCAGGAGCCCCGCCAATCTGGCATGTGCAGCCTAGGGGAGCAAGTCAAAGCCAAACAGGCTCATCCGACTATTTAATCCTAAAACATATAGCCCCATAGACGCCAAAACTTATTTACCAAAACTTGTTTTAGATACCAGGAACCCTGTTATTCCAGCATTTGCAGCCTAGGGGCGCAAGTCAAAGCCAAACACGCTCACCCGACTATTTAATCTTAAAGGATACAGCCTTACCTAGCTGTCAACACTGCTAGCCAATCTGGCATGTGCAGCCTAGGGGAGCAAGTCAAAGCCAAACAGGCTCATCCGACTATTTAATTCTAAAACATATAGCCCCATCTGGCCTCCAAAACTGGTTTACCAAAACCTATCTCAGTTACCAGGAACCCTGTTAATCTAGCATTTGCAGCCTAGGAGAGCACGACAAAGCCAAATAGTCTCACCCGACTATTAAATTTTAAATCATATAGCCCCACCTGGCCGCCAAAACTGATTTACCAAAACTTGTTTTAGATACCAGGAACCCTGTTATTCCAGCATTTGCATCCTAGGGGCGCAAGTCAAAGCCAAACACGCTCACCCGACTATTTAATCTTAAAGCATACAGCCTTACCTAGCTGTCAAAACTGTTTTACCAAAACTTCCCTTAGATTCCAGGAGCCCCGCCAATCTGGCATGTGCAGCCTAGGGGAGCAAGTCAAAGCCAAGCAGGCTATTCCGACTATTTTATCCTAAAACATATAGCCCCATCTGGCCGCCAATACTGATTTACCAAAACCTATCTCAGTTACCAGGAACCCTGTTAATCTAGCATTTGCAGCCTAGGGGAGCACGACAAAGCCAAATAGTCTCACCCGACTATTAAATTTTAAATCATATAGCCCCACCTGGCCGCCAAAACTAATTTACCAAAACTTGTCTCAAATACCAGGAACCCTGTTAATCCAGCATTTGCATCCTAGGGGAGCAAGTCAAAGTCATACAGACTCACCCGACTATTTAACCTTAAAACATACAGACTTACGTAGCTGTCAAAACTGTTTTACCAAAGCTTTTTAGATTCCAGGAGCCCCGCCAATCTGGCATCTGCCGCCTAGGGAGAAAGTCAAAGCCAAATAGTCTCACACGACTATTAAATCTGAAAACATTCAGCATCACCTGGAACTCAAAATTGCCTTACCAAAACTTGTCGCAGATACCAGGAACCCTGTTAATCCAGCATTTGCATCCTAGGGGAGCAAGTCAAAGTCAAACAGACTCACCCGACTATTTAACCTTAAAACATACAGACTTACGTAGCTGTCAAAATTGTTTTACCAAAACTTGTCTTAGATTCCAGGAGCCCCGCCAATCTGGCATGTGCAGCCAAGGGGAGCAAGTCAAAGCCAAACAGGATCATCCGACTATTTAATCCTAAAACATATAGCCCCATCTGGCCGCCAAAACTGATTTACCAAAACTTGTCTCAGATACCAGGAACCCTGTTAATCTAGCATTTGCAGCCTAGGGGAGCAAAACAAAGCCAAATAGCCTCACCCGACTATTAAATTTTAACTCATTCAGCCACACCTGGAACTCAAAATTGCCTTACCAAAACTTGTCTCAGATACCAGGAACCCTGTTAATCCAGCATTTGCATCCTAGTGGAGCAAGTCAAAGTCAAACAGACTCACCCGACTATTTAACCTTAAAACATACAGACTTACGTAGCTGTCAAAATTGTTTTACCAAAACTTGTCTTAGATTCCAGGAGCCCCGCCAATCTGGCATGTGCAGCCAAGGGGAGCAAGTCAAAGCCAAACAGGATCATCCGACTATTTAATCCTAAAACATATAGCCCCGTCTGGCCGCCAAAACTGATTTACCAAAACTTGTCTCAGATACCAGGAACCCTGTTAATCCAGCATTTGCATCCTCGGGGCGCAAGTCAAAGCCAAACAGGCTCACCAAACTATTAAATTTTAAAACATATAACCCCATCTGGCCGCCAAAACCGACTTACCAAAACATGTCTTAGATACCAGGAACCCTGTTATTCCAGCATTTGCATCCTAGGGGCGCAAGTCAAAGCCAAACACGCTCACCCGACTATTTAATCTCAAAGCATACAGCCTTACCTAGCTGTCAAAACTGTTTTACCAAAACTTGTCTTAGATTCCAGGAGTCCCGCCAATCTGGCATGTGGAGCCTAGGGGAGCAACTCAAAGCCAAACAGGCTCACCCGACAATTTAATCTTAAAACATACAGACTTACGTAGCTGCCAAAACTGCTTTACCAAAACTTGCCTTAAAAAACCAGGAGCCTTGTTAATCTCGCATTTGCAGCCTAGGGGAGCAAGTCAAAGCAAAATAGTCTCACCCGACTATTAAGTCTTAACACATTCAGCCTCACCTGGAACTCAAAATTGCCTTACCAAAACTTGTCTCAGATACCAGGAACCCTGTTAATCCAGCATTTGCATCCTAGGGGCGCAAGTCAAAGCCAAACAGGCTCACCAAACTATTAAATCTTAAAACATATAACCCCATCTGGCCGCCAAAACCGACTTACCAAAACATGTCTTAGATACCAGGAACCCTATTATTCCAGCATTTGCATCCTAGGGGCGAAAGTCAAAGCCAAACACGCTCACCCGACTATTTAATCTCAAAGCATACAGCCTTACCTAGCTGTCAAAACTGTTTTACCAAAACTTGTCTTAGATTCCAGGAGTCCCGCCAATCTGGCATGTGGAGCCTAGGGGAGCAAGTCAAAGCCAAACACGCTCCCCCGACAGTTTAATCTTAAAACTTTTTTTAGATTCCAGGAGCCCCGCCAATCTGGCATGTACCGCCTAGGGGAGAAAGTCAAAGCCAAATAGTCTCGCAAGACTATTAAGTCTGAATACATTCAGCCTCACCTGGAACTCAAAATTGCCTTACCAAAACTTGTCTTAGATGCCAGGAACCCTGTTATTCCAGCATTTGCATCCTAGGGGCGCAAGTCAAAGCCAAACACGCTCACCCGACTATTTAATCTTAAAACATACTGCCTTACCTAGCTGTCAAAACTGTTTTACCAAAACTTGCCTTAGATTCCAGGAGCCCCGCCAATCTGGCATGTGCAGCGTAGGGGAGCAAGTCAAAGCCAAACAGGCTCATCCGACTATTTAATCCTAAAAACATATAGCCGCATCTGGCCGCCAAAACTGATTTACCAAAACCTATCAAAGTTACCAGGAACCCTGTTAATCTAGCAATTGCTGCCTAGGGGAGCAAGACAAAGCCAAATAGTCTCACCCGACGATTAAATTTTAAATCATATAGCCCCACCTGGCCGCCAAAACTGATTTACCAAAACTTGTCTCAGATAGCAGGAACCCTGTTAATCCAGCATTTGCATCCTAGTGGAGCAAGTCAAAGTCAAACAGACTCACCCGACTATTTAACCTTAAAACATACAGACTTACGTAGCTGTCAAAACTGTTTAACCAAAACTTTTTTAGATTCCAGGAGCCCCGCCAATCTGGAATCTGCCGCCTAGCGAAGAAAGTCAAAGCCAAATAGTCTCACACGATTATTAAGTCTGAAAACATTCAGCAGCACCTGGAACTCAAAATTGCCTTACCAAAACTGGTTTCAGATACAAGGAAGCCTGTTAATCCAGCATTTACATCCTAGGGGCGCAAGTCAAAGCCAAACAGGCTAACCCCACTATTAAATCTTTAAACATGTAGCCCCATCTGGCCGCCAAAACTGATTTACCAAAACTTGTCTTAGATACCAGGAACCCTGTTATTCCAGCATTTGCATCCTAGGGGCGCAAGTCAAAGCCAAACACGCTCACCCGACTATTTAATCTTAAAACATACAGCCTTACCTAGCTGTCAAAACTGTTTTACCAAAACTTCTCTTAGATTCCAGGAGACCCGCCAATCTGGCATGTGCAGCCAAGGGGAGCAAGTCAAAGCCAAGCAGGCTCATCCGACTATTTAATCCCAAATCATATAGCCCCATAGACGCCAAAACTGATTTACCAAAACTTGTCTTAGATACCAGGAACCCTGTTATTCCAGCATTTGCATCCTAGGGGCGCAAGTCAAAGCCAAACACGCTCACCCGACTATTTAATCTTAAAGCATACAGCCTTACCTAGCTGTCAAAACTAATTTACCAAAACTTGTCTTAGATTCCAGGTGTCCCGCCAATCTGGCATCTGCATCCTAGGGGAGGAAGACAAAGCCAAATAGCCTCACCCGACTATTAAATCTTAAAACATATAGCCTCATCTGGCCGCCAAAAATGATTTACCAAAACTTGTCTCAGATACCAGAACCCTGTTAATCCAGCATTTGCATCCTAGGGGAGCAAGTCAAAGTCAAACAGACTCACCCGACTATTTAACCTTAAAACATACAGACTCACGTAGCTGTCAAAACTGTTTTACCATAACTTGTCTTAGATTCCAGGAGCCCCGCCAATCTGGCATGTGCAGCCTAGGGGAGCAAGTCAAAGCCAAACAGGCTCATCCGACTATTTAATCCTAAAACATATAGCCCCATCTGGCCGCCAAAACTGATTTACCAAAACCTATCTCCGTTACCAGGAACCCTGTTAATCTAGCATTTGCAGCCTAGGGGAGCAAGACAAAGCCAAATAGTCTCACTCGACTATTAAATTTTAAATCATATAGCCCCACCTGGCCGCCAAAACTGATTTACCAACACTTGTCTCAGATACCAGGAACCCTGTTAATCCAGCATTTGCTTCCTAGGGGAGCAAGTCAAAGTCAAACAGACTCACCCGACTATTTAACCTTAAAACATACAGACTTACGTAGCTGTCAAAACTGTTTTACCAAAGCTTTTAGATTCCAGGAGCCCCGCCAATCTGGCATCTGCCGCCTAGGGGAGAAAGTCAAAGCCAAATAGTCTCACACGACTATTAAGTCTGAATACATTCAGCCTCACCTGGAACTCAAAATTGCCTTACCAAAACTTGTCTTAGATACCAGGAACCCTGTTATTCCAGCATTTGCTTCCTAGGGGAGCAAGTCAAAGTCAAACAGACTCACCCGACTATTTAACCTTAAAACATACAGACTCACGTAGCTGTCAAAACTGTTTTACCATAACTTGTCTTAGATTCCAGGAGCCCCGCCAATCTGGCATGTGCAGCCTAGGGGAGCAAGTCAAAGCCAAACAGGCTCATCCGACTATTTAATCCTAAAACATATAGCCCCATCTGGCCGCCAAAACTGATTTACCAAAACCTATCTCCGTTACCAGGAACCCTGTTAATCTAGCATTTGCAGCCTAGGGGAGCCAGACAAAGCCAAATAGTCTCACTCGACTATTAAATTTTAAATCATATAGCCCCACCTGGCCGCCAAAACTGATTTACCAACACTTGTCTCAGATACCAGGAACCCTGTTAATCCAGCATTTGCTTCCTAGGGGAGCAAGTCAAAGTCAAACAGACTCACCCGACTATTTAACCTTAAAACATACAGACTTACGTAGCTGTCAAAACTGTTTTACCAAAGCTTTTTTTAGATTCCAGGAGCCCCGCCAATCTGGCATCTGCCGCCTAGGGGAGAAAGTCAAAGCCAAATAGTCTCACACGACTATTAAATTTGAAAACATTCAGCATCACCTGGAACTCAAAATTGCCTTACCAAAACTTGTTTCAGATACCAGGAACCCTGTTAATCCAGCATTTGCATCCTAGGGGCGCAAGTCAAAGCCAAACACGCTCATCCGACTATTTAATCTTAAAGCAAACAGCCTTACCTAGCTGTCAAAACTGTTTTACCAAAACTTGTCTTAGATTCCAGGAGCCCCGCCAATCTGGCATGTGCAGCCAAGGGGAGCAAGTCAAAGCCAAGCAGGCTCATCCGACTATTTAATCCTAAAACATATAGCCCCAGAGACGCCAAAACTGATTTACAAAAACTTGTCTTAGATACCAGGAACCCTGTTATTCCAGCATTTGAATCCTAGGGGCGCAAGTCAAAGCCAAACACGCTCACCCGACTATTTAATCTTAAAACATACAGCCTTACCTAGCTGTCAAAACTGTTTTACCAAAACTTTTCTTAGATTCCAGGAGCCCCGCCAATCTGGCATGTGCAGCCAAGGGGAGCAAGTCAAAGCCAAGCAGGCTCATCCGACTATTTAATCCTAAAACATATAGCCCCAGAGACGCCAAAACTGATTTACAAAAACTTGTCTTAGATAGCAGGAACCCTGTTATTCCAGCATTTGCATCCTAGGGGCGCAAGTCAAAGCCAAACACGCTCACTCGACTATTTAATCTTAAAGCATACAGCCTTACCTAGCTGTCAAAACTGTTTTACCAAAACTTGTCTTAGATTCCAGGTGTCCCGCCAATTTGGCATGTGCAGCCTAGGGGAGGAAGACAAAGCCAAATAGCCTCACCCGACTATTAAATCTTAAAACATATAGCCTCATCTGGCCGCCAAAAATGATTTACCAAAACTTGTCTCAGATACCAGAACCCTGTTAATCCAGCATTTGCATCCTAGGGGAGTAAGTCAAAGTCAAACAGACTCACCCGACTATTTAACCTTAAAACATACAGACCTACGTAGCTGTCAAAACTGTTTTACCAAAACTTTTTTTAGATTCCAGGAGCCCCGCCAATCTGGCATGTACCGCCTAGGGGAGAAAGTCAAAGCCAAATAGTCTCACACGACTATTAAGTCTGAATACATTCAGCCTCACCTGGAACTCAAAATTGCCTTACCAAAACTTGTCTTAGATACCAGGAACCCTGTTATTCCAGCATTTGCATCCTAAGGGCGCAAGTCAAAGCCAAACACGCTCATCCGACTATTTAATCTTAAAGCAAACAGCCTTACCTAGCTGTCAAAACTGTTTTACCAAAACTTGTCTTAGATTCCAGGAGCCCCGCCAATCTGGCATATGCAGCGTAGGGGAGCAAGTCAAAGTCAAACAGACTCATCCGACTATTTAATCCTAAAACATATAGCCGCATCTGCCCGCCAAAACTGATTTACCAAAACCTATCTCAGTTACCAGGAACCCTGTTAATCTAGCATTTGCAGCCTAGGGGAGCAAGTCAGAGCCAAATAGTCTCTCCCGACTATTAAATTTTAAATCATATAGCCCCACCTGGCCGCCAAAACTGATTTACCAAAACTTGTCTCAGATACCAGGAACCCTGTTAATCCAGCATTTGCATCCTAGGGGAGCAAGTCAAAGTCAAACAGACTCACCCGACTATTTAACCTTAAAACATACAGACTTACGTAGCTGTCAAAACTGTTTTACCAAAGCTTTTTAGATTCCAGGAGCCCCGCCAATCTGGCATGTGCAGCCTAGGGGAGCAAGTCAAAGCCAAACAGGCTCATCCGACTATTTAATCCTAAAACATATAGCCCCATAGACGCCAAAACTGATTTACCAAAACTTGTCTTAGATACCAGGAACCCTGTTATTCCAGCATTTGCATCCTAGGGGCGCAAGTCAAAGCCAAACACGCTCAC
>JBAMCE010000435.1:0-17182 GCA_037075305.1 Drosophila kanekoi | reverse complement strand
CAAATAAAACCATAAAAAGTCACATTCATATAAATAACATAAAAATATAATTTAAACAAAAAGGAAAAGAAGTTAGCCTTTGTTGACATTAAGGTCGCAGCATTTTCAAGTGCTTATATCCCCAGTTAATATATCAGAAAATGTACATTTTTCAAAGCCAAACAAGTCACGAGCCGAGCTGGGTCATTTACTGGACATAATTATAAATCACAGACTGTTTCAATCTTTAGTCCGGTGCGCTTGGCCACACTTAAATAACTTGACGCCAAGTTGATACGTTCAACGGAAGATTTAATGTTACCATCAAGTGCATGTGGTCGAGGAGGATTACCACTGCCGATATAAACCGTCACGAGAGTATAATTGCTAACTCATCAATAGCGGAGGGTGTGCACCCAACGCGCTCTCATAAAAGCAGACTATCTTTGCAACAGGGCAAAAGGTCGGTGAATGCGCTGATGCAGTGAAGGAGCGAAAGGAGCAGGAAAAGAGCTGGATGTGATGGTGTGTATCGAAAGCGCATCTTATGTTTCTGACCATGTTGACTTTAGGTCGTGCTGCTGGAAAAAAGCAACAGCAACAACAATAGCAAAAAGAACAATTGATGCAGCAGCCAGCTCCATCTCCATCTATTGCCAGCACTGGTCACAAGCATACTTTATTTATCTCTTAGTAGTATTAGGGAATTCAATTAGCATATGCTTTATGCATGAGACACGTAAATATACACATATCCAATATACGTTTCTTCTATAATTGATAGCACATTTGATGCTATAAACTTTTATATTTGTTTTATCTTTCCCAACTTTCAGCTCCACTCTTCCACGAAACACACGTGGGGAGCATAAACCATGCCAGCTCTCTCCTCCTTACAAGCACACGAACACAAAACACACAGTTGGGGTTGTGCGTGCCAGTTGCTATTGAATGCACCACGGGGCGTATGCGTAATCTTGCTCGTACTTGGCAGGGCAAATAAAAATTCTTATTGCGTGTCGGGTTTTTCTCTTCCACTCTACTTTTACATCTGACCCAGCTGAAAGGAGGTCGTTGCAACTTTGTTGACTGGCAGTTTGAACTCGCCGAAATGTCTTTTCCAGGGTTTTCTTTTTGTGGATAAAAGGGTATCAAATTGTGGGAAAAGTTTGGGAAAATAATTTTGTTAATACGAGTATGATTTTAAACAGCTTGTCGGCTTGATATTAAATTTAATTTTTTTATTTTGTATTTAATTTAACTTATTTTAAACGAATAAGTCTTTACCTCAAATCACAGTCTTCTTTCCGGTCTCTGCGTGCTAAATATAGTAAGGAGCCTCCTATACTATTGACAAAAATCAAAAATTGCTTAAGGTTAAGGATGAGTTAATATTATTCTAGAGCTGGAGATGGAGGTTACACACGTTATAACCAAAAATTATCTTAATCTTAAAAAATATTTTATATTAAATGTCGGTATAAATGAAATTTGCACCACAATGTAAAACTAACAGAATCAGAAACAACAACGCATACACCAACAACAACTGGAGCAACACGCACAAATTCTATAAATGCAGTTGGAGGCGTAAGAAATGAAAGTGGAGAGGACGCATCGCCTATTCTGGCAATAAACGCAGTCCCACACAGGGCTAATGTATTGGATGTTTAGAGCTTTAGAGCTGGTAAATGTGTGTAACTATAACTGCTGCCGACTCTACGCCAAAAAAATTAGTTTCCTGCCCAGGGGTCGGACTCGCAACAGACCGCTCCATTCGCTGCCGCCTCCAATCAACAGCCACGATAATAATTAAATCTTATTGAGAAAACAACAAATTAAAATAGCAGCACAGAAAACAGTATAATCGCAATTGCAAGGCTGTTGATAGAATTCAAAGAAAACGTGCTTGAATGTGTATTTGTACATGTATACAGAAATTCTTGCAATTTGCTCTTGCTGCGAGGCCACCGAAATAATGTCTTATTTAATATCTTCTGTGTTTCTTAACCGATCTTGATCAAATTTATTGCATCTTATTTTACTATAGAATACTCGTGAATTATAAAAAGTCAATTTCATTTACATTGTGGATTACATTGGTTTGCAGCATAAATTCTTTTATTAACTTAATTTATAGCTATGAGGTAGTAGGGGTTAAGTGGCGATAGGTATACAATTAAAGTAACTTAATATATATATACTATTATAGAAGCACCATGTCAAGTTTAATGACTAGCTCGCCCAATTAACTAAAATAACAGGATTTCAATTTCGATTCTTATCGACTGCCTCGAAACGGGCCATCGGAAACAGACTCGATCTGCGCAGGCAATAGGATATATATCTGGCTCCTATAGGTTCTGATATCCTTGCGTTTATACAAACGAACAGACGGACGGACAGATGAACGGACGGACGAACGGACGGACGAACGAACGGACAGACAAACGGACATGGCTATTGATGCTGATCAAATATATGAACATTTTACCTCTCTTACCCACTTTGAATGGGTTCAGAGTATATAAATATATAACTCTTACCTACATTTAATATCTGTGTTATTCAGATGATGCAACTGTTCTTTTTTATTTTCTTTTCAAATTTGTAAACATTGTCGAGAAAACAAAGCAAAAAGGTTGAAAAAATTTGAAAGTAACTTATTTCAAAGTAATTTTTCCTTAACAAACCATGTGGAACTTAAAGTAGGCTCTTCTCGACTTTTCCACATAATTGAAAAGAACAAAAAAGTTTTACAGCAAACAGAAAAAAGATAATCAAAATTAGTTTTTGGTTGTTGGTGAACGTAAGCCAAAACTAATTACCATGTTAAGTCAAAAAACCTAAAGTTATAGTTTTTGATTTTCATTCTTTAACACTGCAATTGCAAAAGTGATTTCTATGTTTACCTGTTTAATGGCTTAAGCGCAAAAAGTTCGATCAAATTAAAATACATATATTTTCCTCAAAATAATTGCAAACTTTTTATGGGGAATTTATATTTTGCCTCATTTGGCATGCGCAAAATTTACTGTAACGCCGCGTGGATGGAAAATCAAATTTTACAGTGCGTGTATTCTAACCAAGTAAGAGGTTCTAGCGGGAGCACCCGACTAGGAAATACCCTGAACCCCCTTATTGCAATACCAAATGAAGCTCGTTTGAATTAAAAAAGATAAATTTAAAAAAAAATGTCCGTTGGCAGGGTTTGAACTCGCAACTGACCGCATTACTTGCTGCCGACTCTACTCAATAGCCAAAAGAAAAAACACTTTCCTCGGTGGGGCTCGAGCTCGCGACAGACCGCACCAGTTGCCACTACCTCTACTTAACATCCACTCTAATAATTGAGTCACGTTGAGAAAAAAAGCAATTTAAATAGCAGTAATCGATTATCGGAAACAAGCTCGATCGGCGCGTGGACTAGGAGGACCTACAGCTACAATTTCAAGTATCTTCTAGTTTCTAAGATCCTTGCGTTCATACATACGGACATGGCTAAATCGACTCGGTGTTGATGCTGATCAAGAATATGTATACTTTATGTATTACATACATTTGCACAAATACATTTTACCCTTTTTACCCATTTTCAATGGGTGCAGGGTATAAAAATTAAACGCAATGCGGCAGCAAGTTTCGCAGCCGTTGTTGTTTTAAATATTTACATGTAAATGAAAATATATGTATGAATGTTTTTATGCTAGCTTCAGTCTTTTCCAGTGTTTGAGTTGTAATAGGTTATTGTATTATGGTCAAATAATTTTTGGTTAATTAAGTTGACGTGCAGCTGGAAACACAATCAATTTAGATACGGTCGGCCCGTGGCGCTATTTGGCCCACTGTTTTATTTTGACTGCAATGCTATGTCCAAGTTGCCAACAATAGTAAACTGTGTATTTACAGGCCTATAGATAATAATACTTGCGCACTTTAAAACAATAGTTATCTTATATAAAGGAGTCTTAATATTTTGTACTCGTATTATTCATTTAAGAATATACTTATTAGAAAATGGACTTGGGCGTCTACATTAGGGCTCTGGTTCAGAAAAAATATCTACGATAATCAAATAAACGAAAATGTCTTGCAATTCGATAAATATACACTGAGCCCATCAAAAATAGCTAAAAAGGAAAAATTAAATTTGTGTATAAATATATATATTCTTGCTCAGCATCAATAGTCGAGTCGATCAAGCTATATCCGTCTGTCCGTCCGTCCGTCGTATGTCTGAACACAGGGATCGCAGAACCTCCTAGTGCCCGCGTAGTACGAGCTTGTTTCCGATAGTTGATACTCCTAGCAATCGATAACAATCGATATCGAAATCCTTATTTTGACCATATCCGTTAGGTTTCAAGAGCTAAAGCCATTAAAGTTGTCATGTAGCTTCTTGAACAGTATTGATATATCAAGTATCTTTCATTTTATAGCTTTCGCCACCTCCCCGCTAAAGTAAACTAACCTGTTCGCACTGGCCACCAATTTAAGCTTCTTAAGAAAATAAAATTGTTTTGAAGCAGAATAGGACTTACAGTCGAAAATTTCGTCATATTCGGTTAGGAAACACAAAAGTTATCAAGGCAAACGTGCTTGGGTTGTCTACATGTTTGCGGAAGCTAGCGCGAATTGCTAGAATTAATTGAATTCTATTAACAGCATGCCAATTGCGATTATATTATTTTCTGTGCTGTATGTATGTGCTGCTGGTTTAATTCGTTTTTTTTTTCATTAGCTATTAAAATTTTGTTTGGCTCTTGACTAGATGTGTTGGCCACTAATATGGTATTTTACGAGCTCGAGTACTATATTTATATTGCTTTTTATAACTGACTGCTAATGTGAACGAGCCTGCAGCGCGAGCTGCATTTTGCAGTTGTTACACATGAAGGTCAATAAATATTTTCTCAGTTGTTATTTTGAAATTAACGCATAATCCCTTTGGCAGGTCCGACATGAACGCTAGCCATCAGCTAGTAGGCGTAGGTGCCGCCATGGTATGGTAGGTAGAGAATAGGCTATTATTAAGATCTTCGGTACTCTAATACATTAGTATCAGTTTGACAGTTATAAAATCGTTCAAGTGTAGCATACAGATTTATTCTTCATTATAACTATAGTAAGTTCACCTATATATTACAATTCTGGTGTCAGTATATTGTGTCAACAGAAAGAAATCACGCCCCGCCCGACCAGTTTAAGCATCAGAAGCAAGAAGTGCTATACACCATGGTTTCCTTAGCTAGTGGCAAGTCTAGCTCAACGGCTAGGGCCTTACAAGACAAGAGGCGATTCACAGGGACTGGATAAACACAACGCACACATTACAAGACGCACACACGCACATGAGTTCCTTCCGTTTGACCTTTCCATCCGTTTCGCACACATCGGACTGCCAGGCAACTCTTTCTCTCTTTATACAGCCCTTTTCTAAATTTTAGTCGGCTTTTTCTGTTTCCACCTTTCAGTCGGCCTTCAACAAACATAACACAATCGAAACTCTGTCCCTTTGTTTACTTTTATTTGTTTTGGCCGACAGCGCAATATTGAGAAATTCCTTTGTTGTCATCTGCGTAACTCGTTGCCGTTGAGGTCGTTCTCGCTCTATTTATATACAAATTTGTATGTGTGAGATGTGTGCGTTTGATATCCTGATAAGAAGTGCACGTTTGTGTTTCTGCTTGTATTTGCCAAAGTTGGTCTATGAGAACAGACATGAAGCTATCGAACTTTGTTTATTTTCCCCACTTCTACACACAAGTTGGTTCCAACAGATTATATTATTTTTGAATACCAAATTAAATAAACACAAACTTTAAAACTACAGACCTTACAAATAAAATATATTATATAAGAGCACACCCACATGAATAAAAAAACGAGAAGGAGAGGCTATCTTCGGCCCGCCGAAGATCTAATATCCTTGCAGACCCAACCTTTTCATAATGCTGCTTTGCCCGTATCTACGAAGCACAGTGAAAATAGTTAATGCCGATGGTCAAGATATCTTTATAAACGAAAAAGGTTTGTAATCAAAAACCTACCTGACCGATCGTTCCTATGGCCGATCCACATGTGACATATGTGCTGCGTGCAACAAAAAAAGGGACTTCTGCAAAGTTTAATGAAGATAGCTTTAAAACTGAGAAACTAGTTCGCATAGAAACAGCAGACGGACAGACGGACATGGCTAGATCGACTCGGCTATTGATTCTGATCAAGAATATATGTACTTTATGGGGTCGGAGATGCATCCTTCTCCCTGTTACATACATTTGCACAAATACATTATACCTTTTTTACCCATTTTCAATGGATAAAAGGTATACAAAATATTTATTTACTTACTTGATTAATTATTACACCAAAAATAATTTAATAACTAACTATAAAATAATATGAAAGCTTCAAATCAAATCAGTTGCCCATCCTAGACACAAAACCCCAAATAGCAGCCCAATTTGCATTGGAAGGCCTCAGACGCATCAAACCAACTATGGTTCACAATTGTGAGGGGATTTCATTAATATGTATGCAAATGAATTTCTGCAATATACATATAAATGTATTTGTTATTTCAAATATCTATTGGAACTTTGCCAAATTTTAAATAAGTTCACATAGCGAAGTTCACGATGACGAAGAGCAGGCTGCCAAGTCGGCATATTTAAGATCATTAATCAACAGAACTTGTAATTTATGTGGCGTCTGGTCGTTGGGGGCGCACACCTGCACCTTGAAAAGCTGTTGTCCCCAAGTATTGGAGCCCTGAAATACTTGCGAAAGACTTTTTAATAGCGTAAGCGCATTGCTTGTTTTTATTAAACACAAAAAAAAACGAGGAAGAAAGGCTATCTTCGGCACTCCGAAGATCTAATACCCTTGCAATGACGAGCTTGGTGAAGGTATCTTGATAAACAAAAAAGGCTTTTAATCAAAAACCTAGTTTTCGACCGATCGTTCCTATGGCAGCTATATGATATAGTGGTCCGATCTTAAAAGGATTTTGCATATATATGAGGAGCTTAGTAAAACTTATAAATGCCGAGTTTGGTCAAGATATCTTGAAAAACAAAATGTTTTTTCATACAAAATCTTAATTTTCGACCGATCGTTCCTATGGCAGCTATATGATATAGTGGTCCGATCTTAAAAGGATATTGCATATATATGAGGAGCTTAGTAAAACTTATAAATGCCGAGTTTGGTCAAGATATCTTGAAAAACAAAATGTTTTTTCATACAAAATCTAAATTTTCGACCGATCGTTCCTATGGCAGCTATATGATATAGTGGTCCGATCTTAATAGGATTTTGCATATATATGAGGAGCTTAGTAAAACTAATAAATGCCGAGGTTGGTAAAGATATCTTGAAAAACAAAATGTTTTTTCATACAAAAACTTAATTTTCGACCGATCTTTCCTATGGCAGCTATATGATATAGTAGTCAGATCCAGCTGGTTTTGACATATGTGCTGCGTGCAACAGAAAAAGGGACTTCTGCAAAGTTTCATTAAGATAGCTTTAAAACTGAGAGACTAGTTCGCATAGAAACAGACAGCCTGACAGACGGACAGACGGACATGGCTATATCGACTCGACTGTTGATGCTGATCAAGAATATATATACTTTATGGGGTCGGAGATGTCTCCTTCTATGCGTTACACATTTCACGACAAAATTATAATACCCTCTGCAAGGGTATAAAAAGGCTTTTAATCAAAAACCTAGTTTTCGACCGTTCGTTCCTATGGCAGCTATATGATATAGTGGTCCGATCTTAAAAGGATTTTGCATATATATGAGGAGCTTAGTAAAACTTATAAATGCCGAGTTTGGTCAAGATATCTTGAAAAACAAAATGTTTTTTCATACAAAATCTTAATTTTCGACCGATCGTTCCTATGTCAGCTATATGATATAGTGGGCCGATCTTAAAAGGATTTTGCATATATATGAGGAGCTTAGTAAAACTTATAAATGCCGAGTTTGGTCAAGATATCTTGAAAAACAAAATGTTTTTTCATACAAAATCTTAATTTTCGACCGATCGTTCCTATGGCAGCTATATGATATAGTAGTCAGATCCAGCTGGTTTTGACATATGTGCTGCGTGCAACAGAAAAAGGGACTTCTGCAAAGTTTCATTAAGATAGCTTTAAAACTGAGAGACTAGTTCGCATAGAAACAGACAGCCGGACAGACGGACAGACGGACATGGCTATATCGACTCGACTGTTGATGCTGATCAAGAATATATATACTTTATGGGGTCGGAGATGTCTCCTTCTATGCGTTACACATTTCACGACAAAATTATAATACCCTCTGCAAGGGTATAAAAAACTGCCGCGCTACGAACTCTTAAACATATGCCCAACCATTTTGCAAAGCGCAAAACTTTGTCACTGCCATTGGAAAGTTTTGTGGGCATCCCCGTCTTGCCTGGCCAGAAGGCAGCCAGTCACCACATAATATTTAATGACATCGACTCTCACCGCGCTGACTTGCACCTACAGCTGGGGAAGGGACCGCCCCTTATGTAAATCTGATAAATTAAGTGCCACGCGTTTTTCAGCCTTATTATATAGTTGTCCCTGGTGGCGTCCCAGGTGATTGAAAGCTGCCACCGGCTGGCTGTACGCTCCCTTTTGGCCATTCTTGTGCTTCTTTTATTATTAATTTCTTGTCGCACAAAAATTTAAATGAAATATTTTGTTGGTCAGTCAGATAAGAATGAGAATGAGAATTACATTTTGTCCAGGACGGGCGCGTTTTTTCTGCAATGTTTTGCTGGACGTATCTAAAAAATTCTTAAATTCAACGTTATTAAGAAAATATGCCTGACGTATAGTATTATATGTATGTTTCTATACTTTGCTCAGCCAATGAATGTAAGTAATTTCGATTTCTGCATTGTTTGCCAAGTTGTCAGCCCGCCCGTTCGTGTAAATGAAGATTTATATATCCAATAGTTGTAAGGGTAAATATCCCGAATTTGACAAGTGGCTTACCTATAAACTTGTTTTAGGATGGATCTACACACATTCTCGCATTGAAAAATTATGTAATTTAAAAACCAGATAACTGGAGATTAAAGCCTTTTAAACGGACTTTTTCCAGTAGAGATTATAAATGAGAAAACATTTTATTTTGTGTTTAATAGAGTTTGTTTATGGTTAAACTTATTCTTACAAAAGTTTATTCATCCTATATCTAGCCCCTGGAATCCGCTTATTTAATGTACATTTTTAAGTCCCAATATCTAAGCGCCTTCCAAGCTGGAGTCCCATGCAAATAGTCGGCAGCATTTTAAATACCTTACACTTGCGGCCAAATTACAGAGTAAGGCAGAGCGGATATGCAACAAATAAATACCAAAGAGAGCATAATGCGCGGCACAACAAATGCAGCAAACCGAATACAGGGTGTCGCAGAGCCAGCGTGGGGCCGGACTCTGAACACGGCCGGAGGCCAGCCACACGTTAATTTAGTTTCTTCATTGCCAACAGCAGCTCCAGCTTTAGTTAAAAGCAAAACAAAATTCCCATTCTGGGGAAATAGTGTGTGGTGGGACTGGGCGTCATTAGGGCAACAGGCACGGCTGAGCTGCAGGCGACTCCACATTTACCGGACGTGGTAAAGTGAAAACTTTATTTCACAATTCTCAGTTAAAGCATTTCTATTTCCGCTTTAGTCTGCAGACTGAGAGACCAAAAAATACGAAAGCCCAGTCCCATTCAGATAAATACACAGATCTAAATGGGGAAAGATAAATAAATAATATATATACATATAGGTGGAATGGTGTATGTCGCCGGCATTTTAATAGTTTTGTTAGCCTCTCTTTTAGCCTTTTCCTGTCGCCAGGCGACAGGAAGTAACTTTTATGCGCGCTCTTAAAAGAGACTTTCGTGTGAAAGGTTAGAAAAATGCTCGTGACTAAATTGCCGCTGGCTGTGTTTAAATGTATTTTGAGTCCCTTTTTATTTGGTAGGCTGCAGCCAGAGTATTCGAATGTGGCAATCCCTCCCATCTAGACCACCTCCCACCCTGCAGACCTACTCTTAAATATAGTCCCCATTACTAACACGCACGGAGCGCCCGGCGTCTGGCCAATAATGGAACGTAATTTCATTTGCCACTGTGCGACCCTTGCTGACTGTCAGTGGTCATGCCAAGAAAAACACCAAAACCAAAGAAATACCGAGTCCTAGTTTTTGCTTGCGCTTTGGTCTTTTTCTTTTTATACCCTTGCAGAGGGTATTATAATTTTGTCGTGAAATGTGTAACGCATAGAAGGAGACATCTCCGACCCCATAAAGTATATATATTCTTGATCAGCATCAACAGTCGAGTCGATATAGCCATGTCCGTCTGTCCGTCTGTCAGGCTGTCTGTTTCTATGCGAACTAGTCTCTCAGTTTTAAAGCTATCTTAATGAAACTTTGCAGAAGTCCCTTTTTCTGTTGCACGCAGCACATATGTCAAAACCAGCTGGATCTGACTACTATATCATATAGCTGCCATAGGAAAGATCGGTCGAAAATTAAGTTTTTGTATGAAAAAACATTTTGTTTTTCAAGATATCTTGACCAAACTCGGCATTTATTAGTTTTACTAAGCTCCTCATATATATATATGCTAGATCCTATTAAGATCGGATCACTATATCGTATAGCTGCCATAGGAACGATCGGTCGAAAATTAAGTTTTTGTATAAAAAAACATTTTGTTTTTCAAGATATCTTTACCAACCTCGGCATTTATTAGTTTTACTAAGCTCCTCATATATATGCAAAATCCTATTAAGATCGGACCACTATATCATATAGCTGCCGTAGGAACGATCGGTCGAAAATTAAGATTTTGTATGAAAAAACATTTTGTTTTTCAAGATATCTTGACCAAACTCGGCATTTATAAGTTTTACTAAGCTCCTCATATATATGCAAAATCCTTTTAAGATCGGACCACTATATCATATAGCTGCCATAGGAACGATCGGTCGAAAACTAGGTTTTTGATTAAAAGCCTTTTTTGTTTATCAAGATACCTTCACCAAGCTCGTCATTGCAAGGGTATTAGATCTTCGGAGTGCCGAAGATAGCCTTTCTTCCTCGTTTTTTTGTGAATTTCTCAGTCTGGTAATTGTTCCGGGCACAAAGAGTGGGCTTAAAATTGAAATGTCTGGCCACTGCGTTTAGGTCTTGGCTAACTATCAACCTTTTTGTTGCTCTGCAATCTGCTAAGCTTGGGTTAATGTAAAACAGATGGTAAAATACATCAAAGACAGCTATTGCGAATATTTTCAGTATTCTCAAAATATTTACTGCTTTAGATTCAGCAGGCCTTTTTACAGTTATAATGTATCCAAGTGTATGTTATAATGTATCCAAGTATGCATGTTCCTAGTTGGGTAGGCATAACGGTGAAGTGTGCTTCAGAAGTATCGGAATTGTTCATGCACTTAAAGAAGAAATCTTTTCATTACAGCAATACCTAGTTTCGAACTTCATTTGCGAAGTGTGAGCGCGAAAGATATATGATCATGAAATTCGTCTGGTGGTTGTCATCTTTAGGTTTAGCTTGCGGGTTTCTTGCTGTTGGGTACATAGGTTCTACTGCGTCGGCCTGCTACTCTCCCCCTAACTCAAACCTTTTTGGAAAATGGAAATTCATATTTTGTATATATAAAATTACTCTGTGAATTTATGACTCTATAAAGGTGGACCTTAATATTAGGAAAATAAACTAAAATTTATAAATGAAAATTATTTTTAAAATATCCACAAAAACTAAGAAGAAAGCACACAAATATTTTGAAAACTCATGAATCGTAAATACATGAAAGCTTAAAAGCTTATGTACGTGGTCGTACGTACGTATGTACTTATTACAGACTAAACTCACTTCACTCGAGAATCTGTTTGAAATTTACACAATTTTAAGGCAATTTTAAAAGTTGTCGGCTGTGCGATGGGTCCTTAGATTCGTCTGAGCGACAGTTTCCTAAGCGGCTTTTAATTAACAGCCATCAAGTGCAAGGATATTTTAAGGATTTTCCAAGATGCCATGCACACATGAGCGACCTTAGATAGAGCCACACACAGACACTGCGAGTGGAAGAGAGGCCTCGTGCCGACTGAAGCTATATTGAAATTCATTAAAATGGCGCCGCCGCTTCCCCTGTCGCCACGAATCGCATTAATTTGGCATATAAAATATTTATAGCATAATTCTTGCAGCCGATACATCACAGCGGATTGTGTCACGCATTGTTGTGGCTCTCGAGCGCGCGTTAAAGAAATTAATTAATATTCTGCTTCGCGCTTTGTCTTCTCCAATCCAGCCTTATTACACACACAGCTTTATTACACATAAAGGCGCATGTGACACTTTTTTGTTGCGGCTTATACAAAGCCGTTGCCAAGATATTCCCATTTCCGTTATCTTCATTTCCACAGTCTCACACAATACTTCTTACGCTCTGCACTTAAAGAAATAGATTATGATAAAATAATATTGTTTTTAGAATATTGATAACAGACACAAAAGAGGAATTCATAAGTATTTGTTGACAAATATATTTGATTTGTGAGCTACTTGATGTTCTAATCAATTTTTAATACATGCATCAGGTCAACAGCCGAGCTTATCGGTCAACATACAGGCTTATGGCGATCTGGCACTGTAGAAATTTGTAATTTCACAACATTACGAAAAGTATGTACAACCTCTTTTAGCTCAAGCTCTCTAGCCTTCCGCCTAAATATTCACTTGTTTGATGTATAATAAATAAAGCAACTATTGCTAGAATCGAAATATTTTACTTGTGTTAATGGATGCAGAATATTAACTTTTAACTTCCAACAATTAAAACAAAGGGTATTGCCTTAAAATTGTTGAGATTTTCCCTATATCTCGACGAAGGTCGAGTTTTGTAAGTATCACTATGCAAGGACTATATGAAGAACGAACATTTTTATTAAGTCTATTAAGTAATTTATTCCACATATATTGTAACTTCTCATCTAAGCCAATAAATTGGTTTTTTGCTTATTGAGGAATAAATTGGATTCATTCATAAGCAACCGAGCTAGGCGGCTTGGTTCCTGACACCTCCTGCCGCAACAATGCTAACCTGGTAGCACATTGTGATAAGGGCCAAATGAAATTGTAGCTGCCTGTCTGGAAACTCCTTGAATGGTTAAGCGCGTTGCTCGCGCCTCGTCAGATAGCTTAACTTAATTAGTTATGTCCCCTTTGAGATTCAGGTTCTCTGCATTCCATCCGTCTCAAATAAACGGAAATTAATTAAAACAAGTAAGAGGTTCTAGTCGGGAACTCCCGACTAGGGAATACCCTGAACCCTCTTCCTGCAACACCAAATGGAGGTATATCCTATTTTAGAGGCTACATGTCGTGTTTGCTGACTCTAGCTCTTATTATTTACCAAAATTACTCAAAAAACAGGATTTCGCTATCGATTTTGATCGATTACTTGGAAACGGGCAAGTTATCGAATATCGGAAGCAAACTCGATCTGCGCGTGGACTAGGAGGCCTGACAGCTAAAATTTCAAGTCTCTAGCTCCTATTGGTTTTGATACATACGGACAGAAGGACGGACGGACTGACGGACAGACGGACGGACAGACGGGCATGGCTAGATCGACTCGGCTATAGATGCTGATCAAGAATATATATACTTTATGGGGTCGGAGATGCTTCCTTCTGCCTGTTACATACATTTACATTTTGCACAAATACAATATACCCATTTTACTCATTTTCACTGGGTTCAGGGTATAAAAATGGGAGGCGTTAATAGGTGGCAAACTCTACGCCACGCAACTTTGCGCGCTTAAAAGTGTAAATAATATGTGTGCTTAGTTTGTCAAGTACAGGATGCAGAGGGAAGCGTATATTCAGGGTTTGTATGTTTGTGAGTGCGCGACTGCATTTATATCCCTGCTTTTTGCAGTTGGTAAGGTGGCAGCCAAATTCATCACCACCGGCCGTCACTTTGTATGAAGACAAAAACAAAATGTACCTCAAACAAACACAGCTCACATTAAATTCCTGCAGTGCAGTGTAAATTAGTTACCTAACGTGAAATTTTACTCAGTTCCGGTCCATATAAAAACAAAATTAGCCGCCTGAGGGAGTTAAAGATTTTTATACTAAACAACAATTACTTTGTGCAAAAATTAGTTTAATATTCTTAAATTTAAATTTTGAAGCTGATGTTTTTATATGCAGTCAATTGTGTATTACAATTGTATTACATAATACAGCAATACAACCTAAAAGGTATTTATAAATACTCCCCAACAATTGTTCGGGTAAAAAGGGTAGAATAAACCACCAATTAAGGCACGTATATGAACATTTATAATTAGTTCATCTCATATAATAACATATCGATCGCAGAAGCGATATAAGTATCGCAGAAGAAGATATAAGTAGATATACCGAAACGGATAAAAAATTAAAAATAGGAAGTTTTTGTTTCTACCTTTCGACAGAAACATGTATTGCAGTGGAATCGGTGTTTAGCGAATAAAATTTATGTTTTTTTAAAGCTCTTCTTGTCCTGTAGTATCAATATTAACACATTTCAGAGTATCTAAAATATGGACAGGACTTGCCATTTGTTTTTGAATGTTTTTGAAGCCGATCGGATGGTGAACTTAAAACTTTCATATAACCGTATTCCGCCAATTTTTCACTGTTGCGGAAGGAGTTTTGAGCGGGAAACGTCACCCACCAAATCTATGACGTCCATTTCCACCAAGGAGGAAAGTGCAAAACACTTGAACACTCAAATGAATTTAAACAAAGATAAGTTTGGGGCCGATCAGATGGTAAGCAAAAAAGTTTCATACAAACGCTTTTCGCTATCTATTGTGAATTTCAGCAGCCTGGCTCTTGCGGTTTGGGCTGTCCGATGATTACCAAACAGTCAGTTAGGACATACAGTTTTATATATATATTTAAAAAATTTTCGTACTGTTCATGGAAAATCAAATAGACTATTCTTAAAAAAAAATACAATTTTAATTGTACATTGCCGGAATATAATTTAAATAATACCTGGCCGTTTTATTTTTCTTCTGGCATTTATCAACATTTTGGCCCTGGGCGAAATGCTCACATTAGAAATGTTGGCAAAGTTGGTAAACTCTTATTTCTTACTTTTGCGTGCGGCTGTCAGTCTGGATTAGGCACATATCCTTCAATGATTGTTGCCCGCTGTTTTGTTGCCATTGTTTGTGCTAGGGAAGGAGCTTTAGCTCAAAGCTGCCTTCTGCAACACGCACACATGGAAAGGCGACGATGCGTGTAAAAGTTTCTGTTGTTGCATAAAATTGGGGGCGGCAGACCGAAGCTAAGAGCAGTCTCAGCTGCTTTAATCAGCGACGTGAGCTCGTTTAACGCAAATTTAATTGCGTTGTGTAAGAAAAGTCTCTTTTACCTCTACTCATGACAAACGCAAATACTGACACTGAAGCTTCTGCATTTGCTGATAAGATTTTAACACGCCGCGCATGTTTTTCGTAACAAGCCGGAAACTTTTGCCGCTAGGCTTAGTGTTATTTTCCAAGCCAGCCCAGCCTGCGAAGTTAAAGGTGTCTCGAAAGGCGGACAGATCTGCTGAGGAAAAGCGAGAGACGACCCCAAAGCAGCAAAGTGCCTTTGGAGCACCTTTGGAGCATCGTAGCCATACTCCGTACAAAAATGAAATTAGTCGCCTCGTTTGCTTATACCATACCCTAACCAGCAAAGGGTATAGCTGCTACTTAATCTTTGACTATAATAATATCGATCTATTCTAGTATAAATAAAGAACCAATTTTTATACCGAATGTAAACTTTTCTATGCATGTAATACTTTACTTTATATTAGCTAAAATTGTTATATCTTAAAATAATTGTAAAATACAAAATAAACTAGTTGAAATTAACATGTATTGTCCTTAATTAAACTCTTGTGGGCTAACATTGCAGAGAATTCTGAGCACTCCAAACTTTTTTGCTTCATTTTCTGTTACTTAACCACTTTGAAAAACATTTTGTTCTCAAAGTTGAGCGGAGAAAGAAGCTCTAAGCTGTCTTAAAATGTCTACAAAAAAGTTTGAGTGCAAAAAATAAAATTTCTTGGCATCTTTCCACGGAATTTCTGGCTTGCCACATGAGCAGATCAGCAGATTAAATAAAAATGTTTATGTACCTAATTCCCCAGTTGCAGCATCTGCCGCATACAGTATGGTATATTGTTTGCCATTTGGCACAAAATACGCGTTGATTGCGGTTAATAATGACACCTTAGATAAACCCAAACATTTTAACTTCCGGCCATTATCACGCATCCATTCAGAGACGTCACAAGTTCCATTGGAAGCCCTGAGGGCTAAGATATATAAAAGGCACATGTTACCTAAATTGATGTTATAAAATTCAGTTAATGGCGCGCAATTAAGCTCCATTAATGTTATCGTTAATGTTCATTAAGGGGCATAGCATTAAGTTTTCAAAATTAACTTATCCTTTTTAGACTTATCTATCGAATGGTTTCACCTTTCATGAGAAATAAAATGGTTTTTAAGAATAAGTAAATAACAGCGAAGTCGTTTTTACGAAAACCACCTGCGGATTATAAGCTGGTTTGGAGTTTCCATATTGCACTGCAGCTGGAAAATTCGACAACTGCTTGATGTTAGGTCATGAAAAAAACGAGGAAGAAAGGCTATCTTCGGCACGCCGAAGATCTAATACCCTTGCAACCATTTAATGCCGAGAAAATGGTTAATGCCGAGCTTGGTGAAGGAATCCTGATAAACAAAAAAGGCTTTTAATCAAAAACCTAGTTTTCGACCGATCGTTCCTATGGCAGCTAGATGATATAGTGGTTCGATCTTAAAAGGATTTTGCATATATATGAGGAGCTTAGTAAAACTAATAAATGCCGAGTTTGGTCAAGATAGCTGGTTTTGACATATGTGCTGCGTGCAACAGAAAAAGGGACTTCTGCAAAGTTTCATTAAGATAGCTTTAAAACTGAGAGACTAGTTCGCATAGAAACAGACAGCCGGACAGACGGACAGACGGACATGGCTATATCGACTCGATGCTGTTGATGCTGATCAAGAATATATATACTTTATATAATACCCTCTGCAAGGGTATA
>JBAMCE010000433.1:0-26950 GCA_037075305.1 Drosophila kanekoi | reverse complement strand
GGGGGGGGGGGGGGGGGGGGGGGGGGGGGGGGGGGGGGGGGGGGGGGGGGGGGGGGGGGGGGGGGGCCCCCCCCCCCCCCCCCCCCCCCCCCCCCCCCCCCCCCCCCCCCCCCTCTCTCTCCCTTCTCCCCCCCCCCCCCCCCCCCCCCCCCCCCCCCCCCCCCCCCCCCCCTTTATTGGCTAGCACCTGACCTATTTTACCCAACATTTTGGCATTAGATCAACATTGTGTCTGCATTTTTCAGCAAACTTTTACCTACATTGAGTCCAATTTTCCAGCATAAATTGGTCACATTTCCGGCATGTATGGGATAAATTTCCGGCATTTATTGGCGAATTTTCCATCCATAATTGACCAAATTCCCGCCATTTTTTTATCATTCAGGCTATAATTGACGTACAAGATGGCGCCTTTTGTCCGACATTCCGGCATTTATTTGCCATTTTGCCATATCTGATTGTTCAACTTCCCGTAATTTATTCACCAAAATTCCAACTATATTTGGCCTAAATAATGGAGCTTTTTGTCCATTATCCCCCAATTAATTGTCTTATATCTCAGCAGATGTTCGACAATTTTCAGTACTTTATTGGCTAGCACCTGACCTATTTTACCCAACATTTTGGCATTAGATCAACATTGTGTCTGCATTTTTCAGCAAACTTTTACCTACATTGAGTCCAATTTTCCAGCATAAATTGGTCACATTTCCGGCATGTATGGGATAAATTTCCGGCATTTATTGGCGAATTTTCCATCCATAATTGACCAAATTCCCGCCATTTTTTTTATCATTCAGGCTATAATTGACGTACAAGATGGCGCCTTTTGTCCGACATTCCGGCATTTATTTGCCATTTTGCCATATCTGATTGTTCAACTTCCCGTAATTTATTCACCAAAATTCCAACTATATTTGGCCTAAATAATGGAGCTTTTTGTCCATTGTCCCCCAATTAATTGTCTTATATGACAGCAGACGTTCGACAATTTTCAGTACTTTATTGGCTAGCACCTGACCTATTTTACCCAACATTTTGGCATTAGATCAACATTGTGTCTGCATTTTTCAGCAAACTTTTACCTACATTGAGTCCAATTTTCCAGCATAAATTGGTCACATTTCCGGCATGTATGGGATAAATTTCCGGCATTTATTGGCGAATTTTCCATCCATAATTGACCAAATTCCCGCCATTTTTTTTTATCATTCAGGCTATAATTGACGTACAAGATGGCGCCTTTTGTCCGACATTCCGGCATTTATTTGCCATTTTGCCATATCTGATTGTTCAACTTCCCGTAATTTATTCACCAAAATTCCAACTATATTTGGCCTAAATAATGGAGCTTTTTGTCCATTATCCCCCAATTAATTGTCTTATATCTCAGCAGATGTTCGACAATTTTCAGTACTTTATTGGCTAGCACCTGACCTATTTTACCCAACATTTTGGCATTAGATCAACATTGTGTCTGCATTTTTCAGCAAACTTTTACCTACATTGAGTCCAATTTTCCAGCATAAATTGGTCACATTTCCGGCATGTATGGGATAAATTTCCGGCATTTATTGGCGAATTTTCCATCCATAATTGACCAAATTCCCGCCATTTTTTTTTATCATTCAGGCTATAATTGACGTACAAGATGGCGCCTTTTGTCCGACATTCCGGCATTTATTTGCCATTTTGCCATATCTGATTGTTCAACTTCCCGTAATTTATTCACCAAAATTCCAACTATATTTGGCCTAAATAATGGAGCTTTTTGTCCATTGTCCCCCAATTAATTGTCTTATATGACAGCAGACGTTCGACAATTTTCAGTACTTTATTGGCTAGCACCTGACCTATTTTACCCAACATTTTGGCATTAGATCAACATTGTGTCTGCATTTTTCAGCAAACTTTTACCTACATTGAGTCCAATTTTCCAGCATAAATTGGTCACATTTCCGGCATGTATGGGATAAATTTCCGGCATTTATTGGCGAATTTTCCATCCATAATTGACCAAATTCCCGCCATTTTTTTTATCATTCAGGCTATAATTGACGTACAAGATGGCGCCTTTTGTCCGACATTCCGGCATTTATTTGCCATTTTGCCATATCTGATTGTTCAACTTCCCGTAATTTATTCCCAAAACTCCAACATATTTGGCCAAATAATATTATTTTGTGCAACTAAATTATGTGAAAATTATTGGCATAATGGCAAATAATTGCCAAAATGTCGGACAATTTCGATCAATAATATGCCGGAATGGCAATTATATAGCTCGAATATAAAATATCAATGGCGAAATTGACTCAATATGCTGGAAATTGTCCAATAAATATGCTGGAAAATTGCCATATATAAATGCTGGAAAATTGCTCGAAAATGTTGATCAAAATGTCAAAATGCTAATGCTAAAAATGTAGATGCAAAATTGTCGAACATGCTCGACAATCGATATAAGACAATTGTCGAACTCTGCTGTAAGATAATGGACAAAAAGCTCCATTATTTAGGCCAAATATAGTTGGAATTTTGGTGAATAAATTACGGGAAGTTGAACAATCAGATATGGCAAAATGGCAAATAAATGCCGGAATGTCGGACAAAAGGCGCCATCTTGTACGTCAATTATAGCCTGAATGATAAAAAAAAATGGCGGGAATTTGGTCAATTATGGATGGAAAATTCGCCAATAAATGCCGGAAATTTATCCCATACATGCCGGAAATGTGACCAATTTATGCTGGAAAATTGGACTCAATGTAGGTAAAAGTTTGCTGAAAAATGCAGACACAATGTTGATCTAATGCCAAAATGTTGGGTAAAATAGGTCAGGTGCTAGCCAATAAAGTACTGAAAATTGTCGAACATCTGCTGAGATATAAGACAATTAATTGGGGGATAATGGACAAAAAGCTCCATTATTTAGGCCAAATATAGTTGGAATTTTGGTGAATAAATTACGGGAAGTTGAACAATCAGATATGGCAAAATGGCAAATAAATGCCGGAATGTCGGACAAAAGGCGCCATCTTGTACGTCAATTATAGCCTGAATGATAAAAAAAAATGGCGGGAATTTGGTCAATTATGGATGGAAAATTCGCCAATAAATGCCGGAAATTTATCCCATACATGCCGGAAATGTGACCAATTTATGCTGGAAAATTGGACTCAATGTAGGTAAAAGTTTGCTGAAAAATGCAGACACAATGTTGATCTAATGCCAAAATGTTGGGTAAAATAGGTCAGGTGCTAGCCAATAAAGTACTGAAAATTGTCGAACATCTGCTGAGATATAAGACAATTAATTGGGGGATAATGGACAAAAAGCTCCATTATTTAGGCCAAATATAGTTGGAATTTTGGTGAATAAATTACGGGAAGTTGAACAATCAGATATGGCAAAATGGCAAATAAATGCCGGAATGTCGGACAAAAGGCGCCATCTTGTACGTCAATTATAGCCTGAATGATAAAAAAAAATGGCGGGAATTTGGTCAATTATGGATGGAAAATTCGCCAATAAATGCCGGAAATTTATCCCATACATGCCGGAAATGTGACCAATTTATGCTGGAAAATTGGACTCAATGTAGGTAAAAGTTTGCTGAAAAATGCAGACACAATGTTGATCTAATGCCAAAATGTTGGGTAAAATAGGTCAGGTGCTAGCCAATAAAGTACTGAAAATTGTCGAACATCTGCTGAGATATAAGACAATTAATTGGGGGATAATGGACAAAAAGCTCCATTATTTAGGCCAAATATAGTTGGAATTTTGGTGAATAAATTACGGGAAGTTGAACAATCAGATATGGCAAAATGGCAAATAAATGCCGGAATGTCGGACAAAAGGCGCCATCTTGTACGTCAATTATAGCCTGAATGATAAAAAAAATGGCGGGAATTTGGTCAATTATGGATGGAAAATTCGCCAATAAATGCCGGAAATTTATCCCATACATGCCGGAAATGTGACCAATTTATGCTGGAAAATTGGACTCAATGTAGGTAAAAGTTTGCTGAAAAATGCAGACACAATGTTGATCTAATGCCAAAATGTTGGGTAAAATAGGTCAGGTGCTAGCCAATAAAGTACTGAAAATTGTCGAACATCTGCTGAGATATAAGACAATTAATTGGGGGATAATGGACAAAAAGCGCCATAACTTTGGAAAAATATGGTTAGAATTTTGGTGAATAAATTACGGGAAGTTGAACAATCAGATATGGCAAAATGGCAAATAAATGCCGGAATGTGAGGCCTTGCATTTCGGGAAGTTGACCAATGATTGCTGGAAGCTTGCCCATTTGCTTAACAAAAATGGCCAATCAAACTTTGCAAATTTTGCAGGAAGGTTGATCAATAATGACGGTAAAATGGACGTTAGGCGGGATAATGTAGGCCTATAAAGATGTCCTATAAATACCGGAAGGTAAAAACACTTGCTAGAAAGTTGGTAATAAGTGCATCCACGGTTTCCATTAAATGCCGAATATTGGCTACTATAATACATGTGTTTGCCAATATATGCCAGAAAATTGTCCAATAATTGCTGGGAACTGTCCGAGTTAATGTCGGTAAAATGGACAAAAGGCGCCATCTTGTACGTCAATTATAGCCTGAATGATAAAAAAAATGGCGGGAATTTGGTCAATTATGGATGGAAAATTCGCCAATAAATGCCGGAAATTTATCCCATACATGCCGGAAATGTGACCAATTTATGCTGGAAAATTGGACTCAATGTAGGTAAAAGTTTGCTGAAAAATGCAGACACAATGTTGATCTAATGCCAAAATGTTGGGTAAAATAGGTCAAGTGCTAGCCAATAAAGTACTGAAAATTGTCGAACATCTGCTGAGATATAAGACAATTAATTGGGGGATAATGGACAAAAAGCTCCATTATTTAGGCCAAATATAGTTGGAATTTTGGTGAATAAATTACGGGAAGTTGAACAATCAGATATGGCAAAATGGCAAATAAATGCCGGAATGTCGGACAAAAGGCGCCATCTTGTACGTCAATTATAGCCCGAATGATAAAAAAAATGGCGGGAATTTGGTCAATTATGGATGGAAAATTCGCCAATAAATGCCGGAAATTTATCCCATACATGCCGGAAATGTGACCAATTTATGCTGGAAAATTGGACCATTATTTAGGCCAAATATAGTTAGAATTTTGGTGAATAAGTTACGGGAATTTGAACAATCAGATATAGCAAAATGACAAATAAATGCCGGAATGTGAGGCCCATTTCCCATTTCGGGAAGTTGACCAATGATTGCTGGAAGTTCGCCCATTTGCTTAACAAAAATGGCCAATCAAACTTTGCAAATTTTGCTGGAAGGTTGATCAATAATTACGGTAAAATGGACGTTATGCGGGATAATGTAGGCCTATAAAGATGTCCTATAAATACCGGAAGGTAAAAACACTTGCTAGAAAGTTGGTAATAAGTGCATCCACGGTTTCCATTAAATGCCGAATATTGGCTACAATAACACATGTGTTTGCCAATATATGCCAGAAAATTGTCCAAAAATTGCTGGGAACTGTCCGAGTTAATGTCGGTAAGATGGACAAAAGGCGCCATCTTGTACTTCAATTATAGCCTGAATGATAAAAAAAAAATGGCGGGAATTTGGTCAATTATGGATGGAAAATTCGCCAATGAATGCCGGAAATTTATCCCATACATGCCGGAAATGTGACCAATTTATGCTGGAAAATTGGACTCAATGTAGGTAAAAGTTTGCTGAAAAATGCAGACACAATGTTGATCTAATGCCAAAATGTTGGGTAAAATAGGTCAGGTGCTAGCCAATAAAGTACTGAAAATTGTCGAACATCTGCTGAGATATAAGACAATTAATTGGGGGATAATGGACAAAAAGCTCCATTATTTAGGCCAAATATAGTTGGAATTTTGGTGAATAAATTACGGGAAGTTGAACAATCAGATATGGCAAAATGGCAAATAAATGCCGGAATGTCGGACAAAAGGCGCCATCTTGTACGTCAATTATAGCCTGAATGATAAAAAAAAATGGCGGGAATTTGGTCAATTATGGATGGAAAATTCGCCAATAAATGCCGGAAATTTATCCCATACATGCCGGAAATGTGACCAATTTATGCTGGAAAATTGGACTCAATGTAGGTAAAAGTTTGCTGAAAAATGCAGACACAATGTTGATCTAATGCCAAAATGTTGGGTAAAATAGGTCAGGTGCTAGCCAATAAAGTACTGAAAATTGTCGAACATCTGCTGAGATATAAGACAATTAATTGGGGGATAATGGACAAAAAGCTCCATTATTTAGGCCAAATATAGTTGGAATTTTGGTGAATAAATTACGGGAAGTTGAACAATCAGATATGGCAAAATGGCAAATAAATGCCGGAATGTCGGACAAAAGGCGCCATCTTGTACGTCAATTATAGCCTGAATGATAAAAAAAATGGCGGGAATTTGGTCAATTATGGATGGAAAATTCGCCAATAAATGCCGGAAATTTATCCCATACATGCCGGAAATGTGACCAATTTATGCTGGAAAATTGGACTCAATGTAGGTAAAAGTTTGCTGAAAAATGCAGACACAATGTTGATCTAATGCCAAAATGTTGGGTAAAATAGGTCAAGTGCTAGCCAATAAAGTACTGAAAATTGTCGAACATCTGCTGAGATATAAGACAATTAATTGGGGGACAATGGACAAAAAGCTCCATTATTTAGGCCAAATATAGTTGGAATTTTGGTGAATAAATTACGGGAAGTTGAACAATCAGATATGGCAAAATGGCAAATAAATGCCGGAATGTCAGACATTGCGTTTCGGATGTTGACCAATGATTGCTGGAATTTGCCCATTTGCTTAACAAAAATGGCCAATCAAACTTTGCAAATTTTGCTGGAAAGTTGATCAATAATGACGGTAAAATGGACTTAAGCTGGGATAATGTAGGCCTATAAAGTATGTGCCTATAAAGTACCGGAAATGTAAAACATCTTGCTGAGAAAGTTTAATTAGCATAATGGACAAAAAGCTCCATTATTTAGGCCACTTAATATAGTTGTGAATTTTGGTGAATAAATTACGGGAAGTTGAACAATCAGATGTGGCGAAATGGCAGAGTAAATGCCGGAAAATCGGACAAAAGGCGCCATCTTGTACGTCAATTATAGCCTGAATGATAAAAAAAAATGGCGGGAATTTGGTCAATTATGGATGGAAAATTCGCCAATAAATGCCGGAAATTTATCCCATACATGCCGGAAATGTGACCAATTTATGCTGGAAAATTGGACTCAATGTAGGTAAAAGTTTGCTGAAAAATGCAGACACAATGTTGATCTAATGCCAAAATGTTGGGTAAAATAGGTCAGGTGCTAGCCAATAAAGTACTGAAAATTGTCGAACATCTGCTGAGATATAAGACAATTAATTGGGGGATAATGGACAAAAAGCTCCATTATTTAGGCCAAATATAGTTGGAATTTTGGTGAATAAATTACGGGAAGTTGAACAATCAGATATGGCAAAATGGCAAATAAATGCCGGAATGTCGGACAAAAGGCGCCATCTTGTACGTCAATTATAGCCTGAATGATAAAAAAAATGGCGGGAATTTGGTCAATTATGGATGGAAAATTCGCCAATAAATGCCGGAAATTTATCCCATACATGCCGGAAATGTGACCAATTTATGCTGGAAAATTGGACTCAATGTAGGTAAAAGTTTGCTGAAAAATGCAGACACAATGTTGATCTAATGCCAAAATGTTGGGTAAAATAGGTCAGGTGCTAGCCAATAAAGTACTGAAAATTGTCGAACATCTGCTGAGATATAAGACAATTAATTGGGGGATAATGGACAAAAAGCTCCATTATTTAGGCCAAATATAGTTGGAATTTTGGTGAATAAATTACGGGAAGTTGAACAATCAGATATGGCAAAATGGCAAATAAATGCCGGAATGTCGGACAAAAGGCGCCATCTTGTACGTCAATTATAGCCTGAATGATAAAAAAAATGGCGGGAATTTGGTCAATTATGGATGGAAAATTCGCCAATAAATGCCGGAAATTTATCCCATACATGCCGGAAATGTGACCAATTTATGCTGGAAAATTGGACTCAATGTAGGTAAAAGTTTGCTGAAAAATGCAGACACAATGTTGATCTAATGCCAAAATGTTGGGTAAAATAGGTCAAATGCTAGCCAATAAAGTACTGAAAATTGTCGAACATCTGCTGTGATATAAGACAATTAATTGGGGGATAATGGACAAAAAGCTCCATTATTTAGGCCAAATATAGTTGGAATTTTGGTGAATAAATTACGGGAAGTTGAACAATCAGATATGGCAAAATGGCAAATAAATGCCGGAATGTCGGACAAAAGGCGCCATCTTGTACGTCAATTATAGCCTGAATGATAAAAAAATGGCGGGAATTTGGTCAATTATGGATGGAAAATTCGCCAATAAATGCCGGAAATTTATCCCATACATGCCGGAAATGTGACCAATTTATGCTGGAAAATTGGACTCAATGTAGGTAAAAGTTTGCTGAAAAATGCAGACACAATGTTGATCTAATGCCAAAATGTTGGGTAAAATAGGTCAGGTGCTAGCCAATAAAGTACTGAAAATTGTCGAACATCTGCTGAGATATAAGACAATTAATTGGGGGATAATGGACAAAAAGCTCCATTATTTAGGCCAAATATAGTTGGAATTTTGGTGAATAAATTACGGGAAGTTGAACAATCAGATATGGCAAAATGGCAAATAAATGCCGGAATGTCGGACAAAAGGCGCCATCTTGTACGTCAATTATAGCCTGAATGATAAAAAAAAATGGCGGGAATTTGGTCAATTATGGATGGAAAATTCGCCAATAAATGCCGGAAATTTATCCCATACATGCCGGAAATGTGACCAATTTATGCTGGAAAATTGGACTCAATGTAGGTAAAAGTTTGCTGAAAAATGCAGACACAATGTTGATCTAATGCCAAAATGTTGGGTAAAATAGGTCTAATGCTAGCCAATAAAGTACTGAAAATTGTCGAACATCTGCTGAGATATAAGACAATTAATTGGGGGATAATGGACAAAAAGCTCCATTATTTAGGCCAAATATAGTTGGAATTTTGGTGAATAAATTACGGGAAGTTGAACAATCAGATATGGCAAAATGGCAAATAAATGCCGGAATGTCGGACAAAAGGCGCCATCTTGTACGTCAATTATAGCCTGAATGATAAAAAAAAATGGCGGGAATTTGGTCAATTATGGATGGAAAATTCGCCAATAAATGCCGGAAATTTATCCCATACATGCCGGAAATGTGACCAATTTATGCTGGAAAATTGGACTCAATGTAGGTAAAAGTTTGCTGAAAAATGCAGACACAATGTTGATCTAATGCCAAAATGTTGGGTAAAATAGGTCTAATGCTAGCCAATAAAGTACTGAAAATTGTCGAACGTCTGCTGTGATATAAGACAATTAATTGGGGGACAATGGACAAAAAGCTGCCATTACTTTGGAAAAATATAGTTAGAATTTTGGTGAATAAGTTACGGGAAGTTGAACAATCAGATATAGCAAAATGACAAATAAATGCCGGAATGTGAGGCCTTGCATTTCGGGAAGTTGACCAATGATTGCTGGAAGTTTGCCCATTTGCTTAACAAAAATGGCCAATCAAACTTTGCAAATTTTGCTGGAAGGTTGATCAATAATGACGGTAAAATGGACGTTATGCGGGATAATGTAGGCCTATAAAGATGTCCTATAAATACCGGAAGGTAAAAACACTTGCTAGAAAGTTGGTAATAAGTGCATCCACGGTTTCCATTAAATGCCGAATATTGGCTACTATAATACATGTGTTTGCCAATATATGCCAGAAAATTGTCCAATAATTGCTGGGAACTGTCCGAGTTAATGTCGGTAAAATGGACAAAAGGCGCCATCTTGTACTTCAATTATAGCCTGAATGATAAAAAAAATGGCGGGAATTTGGTCAATTATGGATGGAAAATTCGCCAATAAATGCCGGAAATTTATCCCATACATGCCGGAAATGTGACCAATTTATGCTGGAAAATTGGACTCAATGTAGGTAAAAGTTTGCTGAAAAATGCAGACACAATGTTGATCTAATGCCAAAATGTTGGGTAAAATAGGTCAGGTGCTAGCCAATAAAGTACTGAAAATTGTCGAACATCTGCTGAGATATAAGACAATTAATTGGGGGATAATGGACAAAAAGCTCCATTATTTAGGCCAAATATAGTTGGAATTTTGGTGAATAAATTACGGGAAGTTGAACAATCAGATATGGCAAAATGGCAAATAAATGCCGGAATGTCGGACAAAAGGCGCCATCTTGTACGTCAATTATAGCCTGAATGATAAAAAAAATGGCGGGAATTTGGTCAATTATGGATGGAAAATTCGCCAATAAATGCCGGAAATTTATCCCATACATGCCGGAAATGTGACCAATTTATGCTGGAAAATTGGACTCAATGTAGGTAAAAGTTTGCTGAAAAATGCAGACACAATGTTGATCTAATGCCAAAATGTTGGGTAAAATAGGTCAGGTGCTAGCCAATAAAGTACTGAAAATTGTCGAACATCTGCTGAGATATAAGACAATTAATTGGGGGATAATGGACAAAAAGCTCCATTATTTAGGCCAAATATAGTTGGAATTTTGGTGAATAAATTACGGGAAGTTGAACAATCAGATATGGCAAAATGGCAAATAAATGCCGGAATGTCGGACAAAAGGCGCCATCTTGTACGTCAATTATAGCCTGAATGATAAAAAAAAATGGCGGGAATTTGGTCAATTATGGATGGAAAATTCGCCAATAAATGCCGGAAATTTATCCCATACATGCCGGAAATGTGACCAATTTATGCTGGAAAATTGGACTCAATGTAGGTAAAAGTTTGCTGAAAAATGCAGACACAATGTTGATCTAATGCCAAAATGTTGGGTAAAATAGGTCTAATGCTAGCCAATAAAGTACTGAAAATTGTCGAACGTCTGCTGTGATATAAGACAATTAATTGGGGGACAATGGACAAAAAGCTCCATTATTTAGGCCAAATATAGTTAGAATTTTGGTGAATAAGTTACGGGAAGTTGAACAATCAGATATAGCAAAATGACAAATAAATGCCGGAATGTGAGGCCTTGCATTTCGGGAAGTTGACCAATGATTGCTGGAAGTTTGCCCATTTGCTTAACAAAAATGGCCAATCAAACTTTGCAAATTTTGCTGGAAGGTTGATCAATAATGACGGTAAAATGGACGTTATGCGGGATAATGTAGGCCTATAAAGATGTCCTATAAATACCGGAAGGTAAAAACACTTGCTAGAAAGTTGGTAATAAGTGCATCCACGGTTTCCATTAAATGCCGAATATTGGCTACTATAATACATGTGTTTGCCAATATATGCCAGAAAATTGTCCAATAATTGCTGGGAACTGTCCGAGTTAATGTCGGTAAAATGGACAAAAGGCGCCATCTTGTACGTCAATTATAGCCTGAATGATAAAAAAAAATGGCGGGAATTTGGTCAATTATGGATGGAAAATTCGCCAATAAATGCCGGAAATTTATCCCATACATGCCGGAAATGTGACCAATTTATGCTGGAAAATTGGACTCAATGTAGGTAAAAGTTTGCTGAAAAATGCAGACACAATGTTGATCTAATGCCAAAATGTTGGGTAAAATAGGTCAGGTGCTAGCCAATAAAGTACTGAAAATTGTCGAACATCTGCTGAGATATAAGACAATTAATTGGGGGATAATGGACAAAAAGCTCCATTATTTAGGCCAAATATAGTTGGAATTTTGGTGAATAAATTACGGGAAGTTGAACAATCAGATATGGCAAAATGGCAAATAAATGCCGGAATGTCGGACAAAAGGCGCCATCTTGTACGTCAATTATAGCCTGAATGATAAAAAAAATGGCGGGAATTTGGTCAATTATGGATGGAAAATTCGCCAATAAATGCCGGAAATTTATCCCATACATGCCGGAAATGTGACCAATTTATGCTGGAAAATTGGACTCAATGTAGGTAAAAGTTTGCTGAAAAATGCAGACACAATGTTGATCTAATGCCAAAATGTTGGGTAAAATAGGTCAGGTGCTAGCCAATAAAGTACTGAAAATTGTCGAACATCTGCTGAGATATAAGACAATTAATTGGGGGATAATGGACAAAAAGCTCCATTATTTAGGCCAAATATAGTTGGAATTTTGGTGAATAAATTACGGGAAGTTGAACAATCAGATATGGCAAAATGGCAAATAAATGCCGGAATGTCGGACAAAAGGCGCCATCTTGTACGTCAATTATAGCCTGAATGATAAAAAAAATGGCGGGAATTTGGTCAATTATGGATGGAAAATTCGCCAATAAATGCCGGAAATTTATCCCATACATGCCGGAAATGTGACCAATTTATGCTGGAAAATTGGACTCAATGTAGGTAAAAGTTTGCTGAAAAATGCAGACACAATGTTGATCTAATGCCAAAATGTTGGGTAAAATAGGTCTAATGCTAGCCAATAAAGTACTGAAAATTGTCGAACGTCTGCTGTGATATAAGACAATTAATTGGGGGATAATGGACAAAAAGCTCCATTATTTAGGCCAAATATAGTTGGAATTTTGGTGAATAAATTACGGGAAGTTGAACAATCAGATATGGCAAAATGGCAAATAAATGCCGGAATGTCAACTTCTTTCATTACCAAATTCTAATTTCCCATTTCAAAAAAATCCAATCAAATCAAATTTCTAATTATCAATAATGACGGAAAATGGACTAACATAATACCATAAAATTATAAATACCAAGTAAAAACACTTGCTAGAAAGTTGTAATATCATCCCGTTTCCATTAATGCATATTGGTACTAAATACATTTTTGCCAATATATGAAAATTTCCAATAATTGCTGGGAACTTCCGATTAATGTCGGTAAAATGGACAAAAGGCGCCATCTTGTACGTCAATTATAGCCTGAATGATAAAAAAAAATGGCGGGAATTTGGTCAATTATGGATGGAAAATTCGCCAATAAATGCCGGAAATTTATCCCATACATGCCGGAAATGTGACCAATTTATGCTGGAAAATTGGACTCAATGTAGGTAAAAGTTTGCTGAAAAATGCAGACACAATGTTGATCTAATGCCAAAATGTTGGGTAAAATAGGTCTAATGCTAGCCAATAAAGTACTGAAAATTGTCGAACATCTGCTGAGATATAAGACAATTAATTGGGGGATAATGGACAAAAAGCTCCATTATTTAGGCCAAATATAGTTGGAATTTTGGTGAATAAATTACGGGAAGTTGAACAATCAGATATGGCAAAATGGCAAATAAATGCCGGAATGTCGGACAAAAGGCGCCATCTTGTACGTCAATTATAGCCTGAATGATAAAAAAAATGGCGGGAATTTGGTCAATTATGGATGGAAAATTCGCCAATAAATGCCGGAAATTTATCCCATACATGCCGGAAATGTGACCAATTTATGCTGGAAAATTGGACTCAATGTAGGTAAAAGTTTGCTGAAAAATGCAGACACAATGTTGATCTAATGCCAAAATGTTGGGTAAAATAGGTCAGGTGCTAGCCAATAAAGTACTGAAAATTGTCGAACATCTGCTGAGATATAAGACAATTAATTGGGGGATAATGGACAAAAAGCTCCATTATTTAGGCCAAATATAGTTGGAATTTTGGTGAATAAATTACGGGAAGTTGAACAATCAGATATGGCAAAATGGCAAATAAATGCCGGAATGTCGGACAAAAGGCGCCATCTTGTACGTCAATTATAGCCTGAATGATAAAAAAAATGGCGGGAATTTGGTCAATTATGGATGGAAAATTCGCCAATAAATGCCGGAAATTTATCCCATACATGCCGGAAATGTGACCAATTTATGCTGGAAAATTGGACTCAATGTAGGTAAAAGTTTGCTGAAAAATGCAGACACAATGTTGATCTAATGCCAAAATGTTGGGTAAAATAGGTCAAGTGCTAGCCAATAAAGTACTGAAAATTGTCGAACATCTGCTGAGATATAAGACAATTAATTGGGGGATAATGGACAAAAAGCTCCATTATTTAGGCCAAATATAGTTGGAATTTTGGTGAATAAATTACGGGAAGTTGAACAATCAGATATGGCAAAATGGCAAATAAATGCCGGAATGTCGGACAAAAGGCGCCATCTTGTACGTCAATTATAGCCTGAATGATAAAAAAAAATGGCGGGAATTTGGTCAATTATGGATGGAAAATTCGCCAATAAATGCCGGAAATTTATCCCATACATGCCGGAAATGTGACCAATTTATGCTGGAAAATTGGACTCAATGTAGGTAAAAGTTTGCTGAAAAATGCAGACACAATGTTGATCTAATGCCAAAATGTTGGGTAAAATAGGTCTAATGCTAGCCAATAAAGTACTGAAAATTGTCGAACGTCTGCTGTGATATAAGACAATTAATTGGGGGACAATGGACAAAAAGCTCCATTATTTAGGCCAAATATAGTTGGAATTTTGGTGAATAAATTACGGGAAGTTGAACAATCAGATATGGCAAAATGGCAAATAAATGCCGGAATGTCGGACAAAAGGCGCCATCTTGTACGTCAATTATAGCCTGAATGATAAAAAAATGGCGGGAATTTGGTCAATTATGGATGAAAAATTCGCCAATAAATGCCGGACTCTTATCCCATACATGCCGAAAATTGACCAATTTATGCTGGAAAATTGGACTCAATGTAGGAAAAAGTTTGCTGAAAAATGCGCCATGTTGATCTAATGCCAAAATGTTGGGTAAAATAGGTCAGGTGCTAGCCAATAAAGTACTGATAATTAGTGAACATCTGCTCAGATTAAGACAATTAATTGGGGAATATTGGACAAAAAGCTCCATTATTTAGGCCAAATATAGTTGGAATTTTGGTGAATAAATTACGGGAAGCTGAACAATCAGATATCGGCAAATTAATGCCGGAAAATCGGACAAAAGGCGCCATCTTGTACTTCAATTATAGCCTGAATGATAAAAAAAAATGGCGGGAATTTGGTCAATTATGGATGGAAAATTCGCCAATAAATGCCGGAAATTTATCCCATACATGCCGGAAATGTGACCAATTTATGCTGGAAAATTGGACTCAATGTAGGTAAAAGTTTGCTGAAAAATGCAGACACAATGTTGATCTAATGCCAAAATGTTGGGTAAAATAGGTCAGGTGCTAGCCAATAAAGTACTGAAAATTGTCGAACATCTGCTGAGATATAAGACAATTAATTGGGGGATAATGGACAAAAAGCTCCATTATTTAGGCCAAATATAGTTGGAATTTTGGTGAATAAATTACGGGAAGTTGAACAATCAGATATGGCAAAATGGCAAATAAATGCCGGAATGTCGGACAAAAGGCGCCATCTTGTACGTCAATTATAGCCTGAATGATAAAAAAAATGGCGGGAATTTGGTCAATTATGGATGGAAAATTCGCCAATAAATGCCGGAAATTTATCCCATACATGCCGGAAATGTGACCAATTTATGCTGGAAAATTGGACTCAATGTAGGTAAAAGTTTGCTGAAAAATGCAGACACAATGTTGATCTAATGCCAAAATGTTGGGTAAAATAGGTCTAATGCTAGCCAATAAAGTACTGAAAATTGTCGAACATCTGCTGAGATATAAGACAATTAATTGGGGGACAATGGACAAAAAGCTCCATTATTTAGGCCAAATATAGTTGGAATTTTGGTGAATAAATTACGGGAAGTTGAACAATCAGATATGGCAAAATGGCAAATAAATGCCGGAATGTCGGACAAAAGGCGCCATCTTGTACGTCAATTATAGCCTGAATGATAAAAAAAATGGCGGGAATTTGGTCAATTATGGATGGAAAATTCGCCAATAAATGCCGGAAATTTATCCCATACATGCCGGAAATGTGACCAATTTATGCTGGAAAATTGGACTCAATGTAGGTAAAAGTTTGCTGAAAAATGCAGACACAATGTTGATCTAATGCCAAAATGTTGGGTAAAATAGGTCAGGTGCTAGCCAATAAAGTACTGAAAATTGTCGAACATCTGCTGAGATATAAGACAATTAATTGGGGGATAATGGACAAAAAGCTCCATTATTTAGGCCAAATATAGTTGGAATTTTGGTGAATAAATTACGGGAAGTTGAACAATCAGATATGGCAAAATGGCAAATAAATGCCGGAATGTCGGACAAAAGGCGCCATCTTGTACGTCAATTATAGCCTGAATGATAAAAAAAAATGGCGGGAATTTGGTCAATTATGGATGGAAAATTCGCCAATAAATGCCGGAAATTTATCCCATACATGCCGGAAATGTGACCAATTTATGCTGGAAAATTGGACTCAATGTAGGTAAAAGTTTGCTGAAAAATGCAGACACAATGTTGATCTAATGCCAAAATGTTGGGTAAAATAGGTCTAATGCTAGCCAATAAAGTACTGAAAATTGTCGAACGTCTGCTGTGATATAAGACAATTAATTGGGGGATAATGGACAAAAAGCTCCATTATTTAGGCCAAATATAGTTGGAATTTTGGTGAATAAATTACGGGAAGTTGAACAATCAGATATGGCAAAATGGCAAATAAATGCCGGAATGTCGGACATTTGTCGTCTTCCGATGTTACCAATATTGCTGGAAGTTTGTCCATTTGGTTAACCAAAAATCCAATCCCAAACTTTGCCAATTTTGCTGGAAGATTGACTCATTGTAGGTAAAATGGACGTTAAATGCAGGCATAATGTTGATCTATGCAAGATGTTGGGTAAAATACCAGGAAGGTAAAAACACTTGCTAGAAAGTTGGTAATAAGTGCATCCATCGGTTCCATTAAATGCCAAATATTGGCTACTATAATACATGTGTTTGGCCAATATATGACAGAAAATTGAACAATCAGATTCTGGAAAATGTCCAATAAATGTCGGAAAATGGACAAAAGGCGCCATCTTGTACGTCAATTATAGCCTGAATGATAAAAAAAAATGGCGGGAATTTGGTCAATTATGGATGGAAAATTCGCCAATAAATGCCGGAAATTTATCCCATACATGCCGGAAATGTGACCAATTTATGCTGGAAAATTGGACTCAATGTAGGTAAAAGTTTGCTGAAAAATGCAGACACAATGTTGATCTAATGCCAAAATGTTGGGTAAAATAGGTCAAGTGCTAGCCAATAAAGTACTGAAAATTGTCGAACATCTGCTGAGATATAAGACAATTAATTGGGGGATAATGGACAAAAAGCTCCATTATTTAGGCCAAATATAGTTGGAATTTTGGTGAATAAATTACGGGAAGTTGAACAATCAGATATGGCAAAATGGCAAATAAATGCCGGAATGTCGGACAAAAGGCGCCATCTTGTACGTCAATTATAGCCTGAATGATAAAAAAAAATGGCGGGAATTTGGTCAATTATGGATGGAAAATTCGCCAATAAATGCCGGAAATTTATCCCATACATGCCGGAAATGTGACCAATTTATGCTGGAAAATTGGACTCAATGTAGGTAAAAGTTTGCTGAAAAATGCAGACACAATGTTGATCTAATGCCAAAATGTTGGGTAAAATAGGTCTAATGCTAGCCAATAAAGTACTGAAAATTGTCGAACGTCTGCTGTGATATAAGACAATTAATTGGGGGACAATGGACAAAAAGCTCCATTATTTAGGCCAAATATAGTTGGAATTTTGGTGAATAAATTACGGGAAGTTGAACAATCAGATATAGCAAAATGGCAAATAAATGCCGGAATGTGAGGCCTTCTTTCGGGAAGTTGACCAATGATTGCTGGAAGTTTGCCCATTTGCTTAACAAAAATGCCAATCAAACTTTGCAAATTTTGCTGGAAGGTTGGATCAATAATGACGGTAAAATGGACGTTATGCGGGATAATGTAGGCCTATAAAGATGTCCTATAAATACCGGAAGGTAAAAACACTTGCTAGAAAGTTGGTAATAAGTGCATCCACGGTTTCCATTAAATGCCGAATATTGGCTACTATAATACATGTGTTTGCCAATATATGCCAGAAAATTGTCCAATAATTGCTGGGAACTGTCCGAGTTAATGTCGGTAAAATGGACAAAAGGCGCCATCTTGTACGTCAATTATAGCCTGAATGATAAAAAAAAATGGCGGGAATTTGGTCAATTATGGATGGAAAATTCGCCAATAAATGCCGGAAATTTATCCCATACATGCCGGAAATGTGACCAATTTATGCTGGAAAATTGGACTCAATGTAGGTAAAAGTTTGCTGAAAAATGCAGACACAATGTTGATCTAATGCCAAAATGTTGGGTAAAATAGGTCAGGTGCTAGCCAATAAAGTACTGAAAATTGTCGAACATCTGCTGAGATATAAGACAATTAATTGGGGGATAATGGACAAAAAGCTCCATTATTTAGGCCAAATATAGTTGGAATTTTGGTGAATAAATTACGGGAAGTTGAACAATCAGATATGGCAAAATGGCAAATAAATGCCGGAATGTCGGACAAAAGGCGCCATCTTGTACGTCAATTATAGCCTGAATGATAAAAAAAATGGCGGGAATTTGGTCAATTATGGATGGAAAATTCGCCAATAAATGCCGGAAATTTATCCCATACATGCCGGAAATGTGACCAATTTATGCTGGAAAATTGGACTCAATGTAGGTAAAAGTTTGCTGAAAAATGCAGACACAATGTTGATCTAATGCCAAAATGTTGGGTAAAATAGGTCTAAGTGCTAGCCAATAAAGTACTGAAAATTGTCGAACATCTGCTGAGATATAAGACAATTAATTGGGGGATAATGGACAAAAAGCTCCATTATTTAGGCCAAATATAGTTGGAATTTTGGTGAATAAATTACGGGAAGTTGAACAATCAGATATGGCAAAATGGCAAATAAATGCCGGAATGTCAGACTTGCATTTCGGATGTTGACCAATATGCTGGAAGTTTGCCCATTTGCTTAACAAAAATGGCCAATCAAACTTTGCAAATTTTGCTGGAAGGTTGATCAATAATGACGGTAAAATGGACGTGAAGCGGGAAATGTAGGCCTATAAAGATGTCCTAAAATACCGGAAGGTAAAAACACTTGCTAGAAAGTTGGTAATAAGTGCATCCACGGTTTCCATTAAATGCCGAATATTGGCACTAAATACATTTGCCAATAATGCCAAAAATTGTCCAATAATTGCTGGGAACTGTCCGAGTTAATGTCGGTAAAATGGACAAAAGGCGCCATCTTGTACGTCAATTATAGCCTGAATGATAAAAAAAAATGGCGGGAATTTGGTCAATTATGGATGGAAAATTCGCCAATAAATGCCGGAAATTTATCCCATACATGCCGGAAATGTGACCAATTTATGCTGGAAAATTGGACTCAATGTAGGTAAAAGTTTGCTGAAAAATGCAGACACAATGTTGATCTAATGCCAAAATGTTGGGTAAAATAGGTCAGGTGCTAGCCAATAAAGTACTGAAAATTGTCGAACATCTGCTGAGATATAAGACAATTAATTGGGGGATAATGGACAAAAAGCTCCATTATTTAGGCCAAATATAGTTGGAATTTTGGTGAATAAATTACGGGAAGTTGAACAATCAGATATGGCAAAATGGCAAATAAATGCCGGAATGTCGGACAAAAGGCGCCATCTTGTACGTCAATTATAGCCTGAATGATAAAAAAAAATGGCGGGAATTTGGTCAATTATGGATGGAAAATTCGCCAATAAATGCCGGAAATTTATCCCATACATGCCGGAAATGTGACCAATTTATGCTGGAAAATTGGACTCAATGTAGGTAAAAGTTTGCTGAAAAATGCAGACACAATGTTGATCTAATGCCAAAATGTTGGGTAAAATAGGTCTAATGCTAGCCAATAAAGTACTGAAAATTGTCGAACGTCTGCTGTGATATAAGACAATTAATTGGGGGACAATGGACAAAAAGCTCCATTATTTAGGCCAAATATAGTTGGAATTTTGGTGAATAAATTACGGGAAGTTGAACAATCAGATATAGCAAAATGGCAAATAAATGCCGGAATGTGAGGCCTTGCATTTCGGGAATGTTGACCAATGATTGCTGGAAGTTTGCCCATTTGCTTAACAAAAATGGCCAATCAAACTTTGCAAATTTTGCTGGAAGGTTGATCAATAATGACGGTAAAATGGACGTTAATGCGGGATAATGTAGGCCTATAAAGATGTCCTATAAATACCGGAAGGTAAAAACACTTGCTAGAAAGTTGGTAATAAGTGCATCCACGGTTTCCATTAAATGCCGAATATTGGCTACTATAATACATGTGTTTGCCAATATATGCCAGAAAATTGTCCAATAATTGCTGGGAACTGTCCGAGTTAATGTCGGTAAAATGGACAAAAGGCGCCATCTTGTACGTCAATTATAGCCTGAATGATAAAAAAAAAATGGCGGGAATTTGGTCAATTATGGATGGAAAATTCGCCAATAAATGCCGGAAATTTATCCCATACATGCCGGAAATGTGACCAATTTATGCTGGAAAATTGGACTCAATGTAGGTAAAAGTTTGCTGAAAAATGCAGACACAATGTTGATCTAATGCCAAAATGTTGGGTAAAATAGGTCAGGTGCTAGCCAATAAAGTACTGAAAATTGTCGAACATCTGCTGAGATATAAGACAATTAATTGGGGGATAATGGACAAAAAGCTCCATTATTTAGGCCAAATATAGTTGGAATTTTGGTGAATAAATTACGGGAAGTTGAACAATCAGATATGGCAAAATGGCAAATAAATGCCGGAATGTCGGACAAAAGGCGCCATCTTGTACGTCAATTATAGCCTGAATGATAAAAAAAATGGCGGGAATTTGGTCAATTATGGATGGAAAATTCGCCAATAAATGCCGGAAATTTATCCCATACATGCCGGAAATGTGACCAATTTATGCTGGAAAATTGGACTCAATGTAGGTAAAAGTTTGCTGAAAAATGCAGACACAATGTTGATCTAATGCCAAAATGTTGGGTAAAATAGGTCAGGTGCTAGCCAATAAAGTACTGAAAATTGTCGAACATCTGCTGAGATATAAGACAATTAATTGGGGGATAATGGACAAAAAGCTCCATTATTTAGGCCAAATATAGTTGGAATTTTGGTGAATAAATTACGGGAAGTTGAACAATCAGATATGGCAAAATGGCAAATAAATGCCGGAATGTCGGACAAAAGGCGCCATCTTGTACGTCAATTATAGCCTGAATGATAAAAAAAAATGGCGGGAATTTGGTCAATTATGGATGGAAAATTCGCCAATAAATGCCGGAAATTTATCCCATACATGCCGGAAATGTGACCAATTTATGCTGGAAAATTGGACTCAATGTAGGTAAAAGTTTGCTGAAAAATGCAGACACAATGTTGATCTAATGCCAAAATGTTGGGTAAAATAGGTCTAATGCTAGCCAATAAAGTACTGAAAATTGTCGAACATCTGCTGTGATATAAGACAATTAATTGGGGGATAATGGACAAAAAGCTCCATTATTTAGGCCAAATATAGTTGGAATTTTGGTGAATAAATTACGGGAAGTTGAACAATCAGATATGGCAAAATGGCAAATAAATGCCGGAATGTCGGACAAAAGGCGCCATCTTGTACGTCAATTATAGCCTGAATGATAAAAAAAATGGCGGGAATTTGGTCAATTATGGATGGAAAATTCGCCAATAAATGCCGGAAATTTATCCCATACATGCCGGAAATGTGACCAATTTATGCTGGAAAATTGGACTCAATGTAGGTAAAAGTTTGCTGAAAAATGCAGACACAATGTTGATCTAATGCCAAAATGTTGGGTAAAATAGGTCTAATGCTAGCCAATAAAGTACTGAAAATTGTCGAACGTCTGCTGTGATATAAGACAATTAATTGGGGGACAATGGACAAAAAGCTCCATTATTTAGGCCAAATATAGTTGGAATTTTGGTGAATAAATTACGGGAAGTTGAACAATCAGATATAGCAAAATGGCAAATAAATGCCGGAATGTGAGACATTGCGTTTCGGGATGTTGACCAATGATTGCTGGAAGTTTGCCCATTTGCTTAACAAAAATGGCCAATCAAACTTTGCAAATTTTGCTGGAAGGTTGATCAATAATGACGGTAAAATGGACGTTAATGCGGGATAATGTAGGCCTATAAAGATGTCCTATAAATACCGGAAGGTAAAAACACTTGCTAGAAAGTTGGTAATAAGTGCATCCTCGGTTTCCATTAAATGCCAAATATTGGCTACTATAATACATGTGTTTGCCAATATATGCCAGAAAATTGTCCAATAATTGCTGGGAACTGTCCGAGTTAATGTCGGTAAAATGGACAAAAGGCGCCATCTTGTACTTCAATTATAGCCTGAATGATAAAAAAAAAATGGCGGGAATTTGGTCAATTATGGATGGAAAATTCGCCAATAAATGCCGGAAATTTATCCCATACATGCCGGAAATGTGACCAATTTATGCTGGAAAATTGGACTCAATGTAGGTAAAAGTTTGCTGAAAAATGCAGACACAATGTTGATCTAATGCCAAAATGTTGGGTAAAATAGGTCAGGTGCTAGCCAATAAAGTACTGAAAATTGTCGAACATCTGCTGAGATATAAGACAATTAATTGGGGGATAATGGACAAAAAGCTCCATTATTTAGGCCAAATATAGTTGGAATTTTGGTGAATAAATTACGGGAAGTTGAACAATCAGATATGGCAAAATGGCAAATAAATGCCGGAATGTCGGACAAAAGGCGCCATCTTGTACGTCAATTATAGCCTGAATGATAAAAAAAAATGGCGGGAATTTGGTCAATTATGGATGGAAAATTCGCCAATAAATGCCGGAAATTTATCCCATACATGCCGGAAATGTGACCAATTTATGCTGGAAAATTGGACTCAATGTAGGTAAAAGTTTGCTGAAAAATGCAGACACAATGTTGATCTAATGCCAAAATGTTGGGTAAAATAGGTCTAATGCTAGCCAATAAAGTACTGAAAATTGTCGAACATCTGCTGAGATATAAGACAATTAATTGGGGGATAATGGACAAAAAGCTCCATTATTTAGGCCAAATATAGTTGGAATTTTGGTGAATAAATTACGGGAAGTTGAACAATCAGATATGGCAAAATGGCAAATAAATGCCGGAATGTCGGACAAAAGGCGCCATCTTGTACGTCAATTATAGCCTGAATGATAAAAAAAATGGCGGGAATTTGGTCAATTATGGATGGAAAATTCGCCAATAAATGCCGGAAATTTATCCCATACATGCCGGAAATGTGACCAATTTATGCTGGAAAATTGGACTCAATGTAGGTAAAAGTTTGCTGAAAAATGCAGACACAATGTTGATCTAATGCCAAAATGTTGGGTAAAATAGGTCAGGTGCTAGCCAATAAAGTACTGAAAATTGTCGAACATCTGCTGAGATATAAGACAATTAATTGGGGGATAATGGACAAAAAGCTCCATTATTTAGGCCAAATATAGTTGGAATTTTGGTGAATAAATTACGGGAAGTTGAACAATCAGATATGGCAAAATGGCAAATAAATGCCGGAATGTCGGACAAAAGGCGCCATCTTGTACGTCAATTATAGCCTGAATGATAAAAAAAATGGCGGGAATTTGGTCAATTATGGATGGAAAATTCGCCAATAAATGCCGGAAATTTATCCCATACATGCCGGAAATGTGACCAATTTATGCTGGAAAATTGGACTCAATGTAGGTAAAAGTTTGCTGAAAAATGCAGACACAATGTTGATCTAATGCCAAAATGTTGGGTAAAATAGGTCTAGATGCTAGCCAATAAAGTACTGAAAATTGTCGAACATCTGCTGAGATATAAGACAATTAATTGGGGGATAATGGACAAAAAGCTCCATTATTTAGGCCAAATATAGTTGGAATTTTGGTGAATAAATTACGGGAAGTTGAACAATCAGATATGGCAAAATGGCAAATAAATGCCGGAATGTCAGACATTGACCATTTTCGTGAATGTTGACCAATGATTGCTGGAAGTTTGTCCATTATGCTGAAAAAATGGCCAATAAATTGGAAATTTATCATAGCTGGAAATGTGATCAATAATGCTGGAAAATGGACGTTAATGTAGGATAAGTAGCTATAAAGATGTCACAATATGATTAATGCCAAAAGTTGGTAAAATAGTCACTTGCTAGCCAATAAAGTATGGAAATAAGTCGAACATCTGCTGAGTTATAAGACAATTAATTGGGGAATAATGGACAAAAAGCTCATTATTTAGGCCAATATAGTGGAATTGAAAATTGGAGTTAATAATTAGATAGGAAATGTCAGATAAATGTCGGTAAAATCGGACAAAAGGCGCCATCTTGTACGTCAATTATAGCCTGAATGATAAAAAAAATGGCGGGAATTTGGTCAATTATGGATGGAAAATTCGCCAATAAATGCCGGAAATTTATCCCATACATGCCGGAAATGTGACCAATTTATGCTGGAAAATTGGACTCAATGTAGGTAAAAGTTTGCTGAAAAATGCAGACACAATGTTGATCTAATGCCAAAATGTTGGGTAAAATAGGTCAAGTGCTAGCCAATAAAGTACTGAAAATTGTCGAACATCTGCTGAGATATAAGACAATTAATTGGGGGATAATGGACAAAAAGCTCCATTATTTAGGCCAAATATAGTTGGAATTTTGGTGAATAAATTACGGGAAGTTGAACAATCAGATATGGCAAAATGGCAAATAAATGCCGGAATGTCGGACAAAAGGCGCCATCTTGTACGTCAATTATAGCCTGAATGATAAAAAAAAATGGCGGGAATTTGGTCAATTATGGATGGAAAATTCGCCAATAAATGCCGGAAATTTATCCCATACATGCCGGAAATGTGACCAATTTATGCTGGAAAATTGGACTCAATGTAGGTAAAAGTTTGCTGAAAAATGCAGACACAATGTTGATCTAATGCCAAAATGTTGGGTAAAATAGGTCAGGTGCTAGCCAATAAAGTACTGAAAATTGTCGAACATCTGCTGAGATATAAGACAATTAATTGGGGGATAATGGACAAAAAGCTCCATTATTTAGGCCAAATATAGTTGGAATTTTGGTGAATAAATTACGGGAAGTTGAACAATCAGATATGGCAAAATGGCAAATAAATGCCGGAATGTCGGACAAAAGGCGCCATCTTGTACGTCAATTATAGCCTGAATGATAAAAAAAATGGCGGGAATTTGGTCAATTATGGATGGAAAATTCGCCAATAAATGCCGGAAATTTATCCCATACATGCCGGAAATGTGACCAATTTATGCTGGAAAATTGGACTCAATGTAGGTAAAAGTTTGCTGAAAAATGCAGACACAATGTTGATCTAATGCCAAAATGTTGGGTAAAATAGGTCTAATGCTAGCCAATAAAGTACTGAAAATTGTCGAACGTCTGCTGTGATATAAGACAATTAATTGGGGGACAATGGACAAAAAGCGCCATTATTTAGGCCAAATATAGTTGGAATTTTGGTGAATAAATTACGGGAAGTTGAACAATCAGATATAGCAAAATGACAAATAAATGCCGGAATGTGAGGCCTTGCATTTCGGGAAGTTGACCAATGATTGCTGGAAGTTTGCCCATTTGCTTAACAAAAATGGCCAATCAAACTTTGCAAATTTTGCTGGAAGGTTGATCAATAATGACGGTAAAATGGACGTTATGCGGGATAATGTAGGCCTATAAAGATGTCCTATAAATACCGGAAGGTAAAAACACTTGCTAGAAAGTTGGTAATAAGTGCATCCACGGTTTCCATTAAATGCCGAATATTGGCTACTATAATACATGTGTTTGCCAATATATGCCAGAAAATTGTCCAATAATTGCTGGGAACTGTCCGAGTTAATGTCGGTAAAATGGACAAAAGGCGCCATCTTGTACTTCAATTATAGCCTGAATGATAAAAAAAAATGGCGGGAATTTGGTCAATTATGGATGGAAAATTCGCCAATAAATGCCGGAAATTTATCCCATACATGCCGGAAATGTGACCAATTTATGCTGGAAAATTGGACTCAATGTAGGTAAAAGTTTGCTGAAAAATGCAGACACAATGTTGATCTAATGCCAAAATGTTGGGTAAAATAGGTCAGGTGCTAGCCAATAAAGTACTGAAAATTGTCGAACATCTGCTGAGATATAAGACAATTAATTGGGGGATAATGGACAAAAAGCTCCATTATTTAGGCCAAATATAGTTGGAATTTTGGTGAATAAATTACGGGAAGTTGAACAATCAGATATGGCAAAATGGCAAATAAATGCCGGAATGTCGGACAAAAGGCGCCATCTTGTACGTCAATTATAGCCTGAATGATAAAAAAAAATGGCGGGAATTTGGTCAATTATGGATGGAAAATTCGCCAATAAATGCCGGAAATTTATCCCATACATGCCGGAAATGTGACCAATTTATGCTGGAAAATTGGACTCAATGTAGGTAAAAGTTTGCTGAAAAATGCAGACACAATGTTGATCTAATGCCAAAATGTTGGGTAAAATAGGTCAGGTGCTAGCCAATAAAGTACTGAAAATTGTCGAACATCTGCTGAGATATAAGACAATTAATTGGGGGATAATGGACAAAAAGCTCCATTATTTAGGCCAAATATAGTTGGAATTTTGGTGAATAAA